>JARYGA010024819.1:0-48469 GCA_030545235.1 Helianthus tuberosus
TCGCGCATAACTTACGTTCTGAATACATCCGGACATCCAAAATTTTGTGTAAGCATTAAAATATTTTATTTTAGTGTTTGGCATAAGAAAAATTCATTAGTCGCGCAATTTGGATCGTTTTTTGCGCTTGTGCGCATTTCGTCGTAATTAAGCGATTGCGATCGTACGACCAAACGAACCGACGTCCGATATATTTTTGAGCATGTTTCATGTCCACAATGTTTAGGCATCATTTTAGGCCCTTAAAGTTGGCTTAACGGGCCTTAGAAGTGTCGGAATGAGCTTAAAACACAAACAGGGACTGAAACTGTCATTTTAGAAACTTGATTTGCTGAGCTGAAGCCCAGGCGGGCCGCGTAAACATCTGCAGGGACTTATGCGGGCCGTGTAAGTTGCCCAAATGTGCAGAATGTTGAAAACAGCCTGCTTCCAGCTGTTTTTCCACTTGCAACTGCTATTTTTGAAACTATGGGCCATTTCTAGGGGCTCCAATGGTTTTATAAAACCATGGGCTCGAGGTGTACGGCTGTGATTGAATCTCGGATAACGAGGAACGATCTTAACGGCTCTATGAAATCTATAAATACCCCCCTATGTCCTTGTTGCAACTCACTTGAATTCTGAGATTTTCTCTAAGTTGAAGTGTGAAAACACTTCATACCTGAGAAATACTTGGAAATTCAATCTTGTGGGGACCTTTTGTAAGTATTCTTTCGTTCTTTTCATTCGTTTTAGCGTTAAAGTCAAACTTTGTTTGACTTTCTGCATTAACCAGTTTATAGTCAATGCGAAGTTCGTTTGAACTTCATAACGTGAGCTTAATCACGATGGTTCTAGTCCCTAGTGACTATACCTACTGATTACCACGTTATCTAGGCTCAGTGACGAGTCGTAGTTTCGGCCAAAATGCGTATTCTCGCGTATTTTGTAACCAAACTACTTGTGGGTATCAAAACCGTTTGTTTTGATACCAAACCTGTTTTCAAACCTTGTTAAACATGTTTTAACATGTTTAGCTCGTCACTTTTAGATTTGTGCTTGTCTAGGGTCGTAAGGGTAAGCGATTTAATCAATCGCTTATACTTTCGAACCCGACCCATTTGGTCGATCATTAGGATCCGACCAAACACTTTAGGTGACCATAGTTGTATAGGGAATAACGTTCTGAGGTTATACCTTATGGTCACGTCGTTTAAGTAGTTGTATGATAAGTAATTTATATGCCTTAAGAAAATTACCAAAATGCCCTTTTTACACCAAATTTCATTCTAAGCATATGTAACATAATTTTTTACATCTAAACTGATTTGGAAACTATATTAGACATGTTAAGGCATATTTTACTTGTCATAGGACAAGTTAGGCGTTCCGAACGCGTTTTACGCGAACGACGCGTTAAAGTAGCATAAGCTACCTAAACGGGTCGTAACGGGTCAAAAGCACTTAGGATAAGTTTCGTTTTAGTATGTAGGCTTTGTTAAACCATATTACATGAGTTCCTACATTCATTTGGTTTACGAACACTCATGCTACCCGATCCTCCGAATAGGTCCGTTTATTAATGTAGTTACCTATATTAGGTGCCGTTAGATTCCGCGATCTTCTAGCTTTGCTTGGTGGATATCTAAAGTCTATTGAGCAATCTCAAGTGAGTACATAGTCCCCTCTTTTACTATTTTCCAAACGTTTTGGGGTGAAACACATGTGCCTACTTGTTATTTTCATGCTTTCCATGTTTTCATATCATATACTTGCTATGTTCATTAGTACACTATTAGTACATAATTTCATTATGTTTTGCTATGTATGTTTACTTAGCATATGTAGCACATTGTTTTACACTACATTTTTTGCTTTGTATGTTAACTTAGCATACTTAGTACATTACTTTCATTACATGTTTACATTTGATATGACATTTGGTTTGTTTAACGGGTCTAAACTATATTCATTAACATTAGCTACGCCGCTCGGAAGTAAGTAATGGTACCATAGGACTTGACAAATCCCATTCCTGACATCCTAGGTTTGTTTGGGTGTAAGGAATGACTGAATCCGAAAACATTTTTCTTTGATAATCTTTACTCTAGGGTTATCCTGTTGTCTCAAGGCTTGAATGTAATGTGTTAACTTACTACATAAGTGTTTGTATCAGTAAAACATGCATTTACTTTACAAAACATAACTTTTGATATATTCAAAATACTTTGTTTTGAACATTTTTACTTGTGGTTTAAGTAGTCTCATTTTACTTACCATACATAACTTTTGTTTACACATTACATGGTTTATATTCAACTTGGGTTATACTATGACATTTGACTATTGGATTAAACATGGATATTTCACAATGTTGGTTGGTTTGAGTGACTTAAATAACGAGGCGTGTGTAATATGGTACAAGCATTGTGGATACGCCGCTGGTACTTCCTATATATAAATGCTTATTTGATATTACATATCGTAGCGTTATTTAAACCATTTCAGTTTAGACATATTACATTTACAACACATTTTCACTTAAACATTGTTTTACAAATAACTTGGTTTATACAAACTCTTTTTACTTGGTTATTCTTTTAACCATACATTATTCTTTTATATATACATATCATCTGATTTTGCTATCGTTTTTCAAATGATTTATAAAACAAAACAATTAACAAGGTTCATGACTGAATTTTATTAAACATTTCTTTAAACTCAAGTCATGAATCCTATTTTTATAAAACCTATGTATCTCAAAGGCATTTTTATGCTGACGTACCTATTTTCACATGTGTTTTCAGGAGCTGTTGCTTAGGATGTTCGTGACACACTAGGGCGGACCTATGCTTTAGAGACTTAAAATGAAGATAGAACTAGTTTAATTATGTGGTGTACTCTTTGTTTCAGTTATTTTAAGACAATGTAACTCTTTGTTTTATGAATAAAACATAACTTTTAAATGCCATGGTTGTGAAACAATAATTTTGTTACAACACTCCACGACGTTTCCGCCACGATTTGATGTTTTACGTGGTTGGGGTGTGACATTTCGGGTGGCTCATCTTCATCTTCAATTAGGGGGTCATCATTACCGAATGGATATTTCATTGAACGCTCAAGATCGACACTTCTTTGAATGCCCTTAATTGAATGGGTAGATTGTTATGCTTCCAATTTTCCAAAGCTTCGTGGGTTTTTACAAAAGGTCGTCCCAACACTAGCGGAGCGTCATCAAGGATGACAAAGTCGGTTGGGATTACCATTTTATTTGCTTGGACTAACACATCTTTAACTACTCCCATTGATTTTATTGTTTTCCGATTAGATAGAAAAATGGGTATTTGAAGTGGAGAAAAATCACCAATACTTAATTTTTTGAAAATGTAGTTTGACATTATATTAACAGAAAGATCTTTATCTATTGTAATATTACTAACAAAGGAGTTTTGAAAAAAACATGGAACCGGTGTAATGTTAATTTCAAATGGATTATCTTTTATTAGCGTAGTTTGATCATTTGTTAACTTAATGCTTCCCATTTCGTCAATTTTAGTGTTAGTGTTTGACTCTTTTAAAAACCTAGCATGAGTATGTACTAAACAATGATTTTCGAAAGAAGGTGACAAGAGATTAATTTATTGAAAATTAGACTCTTCTTGAATTTTAATGTTATCGGACTCACCTTTTTCGTTGTTTAACTCATGTGTCGGTTTTTCACTTTCTTGTTTTTCCATTTTTACCTCTTCAACTATCTTTTCTTTATTACGTGTTAATTCTTCCCTTGCGCGGGATTCCTCTTCCCTTGCGCGGGCTTCTTTTATACAGAGCTCAAGAGTTTTAAGGCGTTCTATTATCTTATCTGATATGGGAGAGATAGAATAAGGATCCTCAAAGCTTGAATTCAGAAGTTCGATCCTTGGTTCCTCGTAATGCTCATACGAGGTAGATGGTTCATACCATTGTTCCTCATTGTAAGTATATGATGGATAAGGGTCGCTACTTGGTTCTTCATAATACTCATATGAGGTGGGTTGTTCACGCCATGGTTCCTCATAATAAGCATATGAAGGTGTAGGCTCATATATTGGTTCCTTAAACTATGAGTATGAAGGCTCATACCTTGGCTCATCAAAATATGAGTATGAGGGAGAAGGTTCATACCTTGGTTCTTCATAGGATGTGTATGAAGTGGTTGGCCCGTACCTGGGCTCCTCATAGTATGTGTACGAAGGGGATGGTTCAAAGAGGTCACAATACTGCACCGAATGAAGGTTACCACAAATGGTACAATATTCTTCCCTATAATCATCCTCCTCATAGTGGTAGTTGTAACCCCCTGAGTATTGATCCATAAGAATCACTCAGCATATCACAACAGAGTCTCAGGACCAGAAAACAAAAATAAAAACGAAAACAGAGGCTGGACACGGCCTGTGTTCAGTGAGCATAGCCCCGTGTTCAGGTTCTGTATCTGGGCGTTTTTTAAAAATGTGACTGGTTTTGTGCAGCACGGGGGCATGTTCAGCGAACACGACCCCGTGTTCAGACTATGTATCTGGGAGTTTTATAAAAATTATGCAGTAATGCCCCGTGTTCAGTGAACACGGCCCCGTGATCAGACTACTATAATGCAAAAACTATCTAAAAATGTAAAAAAGTGCACGCGGTTTTAAAAAGATTTTGAAAAACTAATTAGGCCGTCGATTTTAAGCTTTCTTAAAATCCTTGTGTCCCAGGCAACTGCGTCAAAAACTTGATGCGTGTGTAGCGTTATATGTTTTTGTTGATATTTTAAGCCCTTTTTAACACACTAGTCAAGTTTTAAATTTATAAACACGATATTCTACTAACGCTAAACACAGATATGGGCAAGTGCACCCATCGTGAGCATAGTATAGCGTTGGTAAGATACCAAGGTCGTCCAAGGACACAAGAGCTTTTAATACCGGTTTATCCTCAACGTCTAATCAAATCAAAAGTTTTTAGAAGAGATTTTAAACAAGAAAAATAAAAACTAAAATGCTGAAAAATAAAAATAAAATAAAAAACAGATAGACTAGATGAATCACTTGGATCCGACTCGCCTTTAATGTAACCTTTGATGATTTCCGCACTTTTGCACTTTTTGAGAGATTATCTTAGTTATAGTAGTAGGCCCCACTTTTGAAGGTGACGTTACCCTCAACCCAGTGGTTTGAGTCAGCAAGGATACAATCCCAAAGGGTCGGAATATTGAAAGATAATTAATTAAGTTATTAATGCATAATGTGGTACGCCCCTCTTTTGAAGGTGACGTTACCCTCGGCTAACTGGTTTGAGTCAGCAGGGATACAATCCCAGGTAGCCGGGTTAATGTATTAATAGTAGTTTACATATGTGGGGATCAAGCCATTCGGACCCCCGCCATCCAATACCAGTGGGTATTGAAGAAGGTCCTAGTAAGCTTGACCCAGGTCCTTGCAGGATCTGTACACTGAACAAGGCAAGAACTTTACCAAACCATTCCCTTAACACCTTACTAGGTAGCCAACATATCGTTATATAGACCGTAGAGATATGAATGGTGAAAATATTTTATTTTATATAGATGATGGGGGGTGTGACATGAGCCTTAAGTGTATTAGATTGTGGGATTTAATGCGGTTTATGCGATTATATTTGTTGAATACAGTAACTACGAGCTTTTGTGGTGTTACAGGTTAATCGACATAATTCAGAGAAATTAAGGTGCTTAGAAGAAAAGAGGAACAAGCAAGGATGATTATTGAGAGAAATCATATAATTCGGGATGTGTTCGGGTCCGGAATATGGCTTGGATTCATGAGAAATATCAAAGCACAAAGTCTAGGGGGTGGTTGATACTTAATTGATGAAAGTGTATGATGGCTGAATTGTGCAAAGATATGAAAGGAACAGAAACTCTGTATCGTAACCCACACTCCAAACCGTAGGCTACAGTTAGAAAAGAGGCATCGCACAATTGGTTTGATAAATTAATAAAAGTTTTGTTGGTCAAAACCCCAAGGGACACATGGACGTCAGGAAGGAAAAGAAACAAACATCACACGTAGACTTGAAGGAGAGGGTTTTGACTTTTATTAATATTATCATCATCTTTGACGGCTGAGCACACAACAATTCACGTGAGTTGGATTTTTGAGTTTGTTATTTGAACAAAATAATAATAATCATCATCATCACATTGAAGGTAATCTTAAAAGTCAACAAGCACATCATCATATATTGGCGGCAGCATAGGGTTTGGTGTGGGATTCAAGTCAACAACCACCATGGTCACAATATATCATTAATATTCATGTCCACTTGAGAGTTTTGGGTTTGGTGGAGAAAATCATCAAAACATACATCATCATCACTTCATCGCAAAAGGAGATTGGGCCGCCAAAACAATACACGCACATGTGGGCTTCCCTTTTGGACTTTTGGATTTGTTTGATTGGGCCAATAGCAACATCCATCATCATTATCAATATTTGGCATGCACATGGGCCGATAATTGTTTCAGAGGCCTTTGACTTGAGATAAAAACATCATCATCTCGACGGCAACAGTGGGGGGATCGCATCATCATTCATCGTCAGCAGCGCAATACCGAATCGATCATGATTTCATCATTCTTTCAAGCCCTTGAAGATCGTACAACCATCATGAGCGGCTAAATCTCTTGTGGACACTTCGGGTGAATGATTATTGTTAGACACTTTTAATTCTAGTTTCTGTTTTGTACTGAGATTTGGATTTGTAGTCGGGTGACAACCGACTATTTGCATGATTATATAATTTGTGTGACAAGCAAATCCTGAGTGACAGTCAGAGTTATAATTATGTGTTGAATCCAATTATGCTTTTGTTGATTGAATGATTCCTATGTATGTTTGTTTTAATATTTCTCTGATCAATTAATATTAAGATTTTGAACTGCATAGGTAATTGGTAGATGTTACTATTCAATCAATAGCATCCAATCAAATCAGAACTAGGTTATTAGTAATTACAGAATCTGAATCCCGGAGTGATCACGTTCTTTCTATCATTGTTTTTATAATCTCAAAGTTATTATTTATAGTTTTCTAGTAAGTTCTCAAAGCAATTCAAATATTTACAAACAAATAATAATTAACATTAACCACAGACTCCTCTGGATTCGATACCCTGCTTACCCTAGCTTCCTAGGTTAATTAGGTTTTTGCATGTCCATAACGACAGACATCAATAGACAGTAAAATAATGCCAAGACACGACAGGAAAATGATAAGGAAGTTTCACCTTCAACATAAGAAACTAATTATTAATGTCATTAATACAAAACCAAATAAAAAGTTCGAAAAGATTAAAAGTCAAAAGTATTACATTAAATGCTTGTCTTCACCAAGTGATGTAAGAGACTTAGGCAAACATGGCTTTTAATTGTCAAGAACTCTTACTATCAATCTTGGATCCCGATACTACTACACACACTCTAAGGTGGATGATGGATGATGGATGATGGTGGTGGATGTGTGTGTTGTAGTGGTGGTGGAGTGGTGGTGAAGTGGGAGAGGGGTGGTTTGCCAAGGGATGCCTTTGAAGTGAACCAAGCACCCCTATTTATAGCATGCACAGAAGCCCGGACACAGCCCCGTGTCCGCTGGACACGGCCCCGTGGCCATCCACTTTCTCTTTCTTCATTAATTACAATTGTCTGCATTAGGCTCCACACGCCCCTGTGTCCGCTGGGAACGGCCCCGTGTGCAAAAGCGTATATGATTATGCGAATCTTAGCGTTGACCACGGCCCGTGTTGAGCTGGGCATGCCCCCGTGTTGGGAATAGAAGCTTTTATCAGTTTGTCATTTTCTGCAGACACCTGGCCATGCCCCCGTGTCCGATGGGCACGGGGCCGTGGTCAGCCTTCTGTTTCCTGTTTTTGCTTGGGAAGATGCTGTCGAGGGGTCAGGCATGCCACGTTTATTCCTTTTCTTTGTATTTATGTTAGGTTTTGCTGCATATTTGTTACTTTTGTTCATTTAAGCTCTTTTGGTCCTGAAAATACAAAAGGAAGACAAAAGCACACTTTTTCCAACATTAGTACTAAAACGGGGTTAGTTTTATGCCTCATTTGATGTAATTTATATGTTGCATTTTACACACATCAAGCAGCATTGCCATTGTGTTGATTTTCTTCTTCGGGCGATTTCTTGCTTTGCTTTCCCTCTTGGCATGAAACACAGACGTCTTGAAGATGAAAGTTTTTAATGGGAACACCATTCACTAACTCATTCTTCACCAGATGATTCATTTTTCTTAAGTGAATGCGTCCCATTCGTCTGTGCCAAGATATTGATTTCTTTTCTGTGGCTTTTGAAACAAAACATGTTACTTGT
Organism: Helianthus tuberosus; assembly: GCA_030545235.1. NCBI lineage: Eukaryota > Viridiplantae > Streptophyta > Magnoliopsida > Asterales > Asteraceae > Helianthus > Helianthus tuberosus. The sequence continues at coordinate 8,372 of JARYGA010024819.1, forward strand.
GCAGACGTGGTTATTGCTTGACTCATATCAAGAACATACAAATCATTAATCCTTGGAGAAGATAAAAGAATCCAGTCTTCGGGAATCTTGAAACAGGGCTTCAGCGCATAACATCCATTAGCATCAAAGTGCACAGAAAACTTCTTATCATAGTTTTGAGATACACTAAGAAGATTGTGATCAAGTTGTTGCACGAAGTTGGTCTTATAAAAACTCACTACCCCTTTGGATACCATTCCTTCTCCAGTAAAAGCAACATAACCTCCTCTTATAGATTTGACGTCGTAGAGAAGCCTCATGTCACATGTCATGTGCATGGATGCTCCACTATCAACAATCCAAAGACTATTGATAGTTCCTCCTGGAACACCCTGCACATGTACTCAAACAATTAGTTGGAGATGGCGACCCAAGCCTTCATGGACTTGGGTCTTCCGTTTTCATCGACAAAAGTTATTTCAACTTCGGGATGGTTTGGAAAAGGTGATGCTCCCCCTGAATTTGTGACCATTTTCGTTTTACAGATCTGTTGAGGTTTACTAGTTTACAATTTTGAAACATTTTCATTTTCTCCTGAAACAGATGGTTTTTGAACCACTTCGGTCTTGAGTGCCTTTTCAATTACCTTGTTTTGTTTACGTTTCTTTTTCACCTCACGTTCCTTCACAAGACGGGGATCTTGTTTTGGTGAAACATATCGCTTTCAGTAACTTTGCTCTGGGGGAACATCAACTTTAGCCTTAAGCTTATGAAGATAAGGACAACTTCGAATGATATGTCCAATTTCATCACACTCGAAACATGATCTTCGTTCGACAAACCCCGAAGACTCATGTTGATGACTCGATGATGAACTTTGTGATTTCGAGGTACTTGGTCTTGAATTGTTTTGACCATCTCGTTTCAAGTTTTTCGCATGCTTAACAAAATCCACATTAGATTTGTTTTCAAAAGTTTCGATTTTGTCAGTACAGGTTGACTTCACAAAGTTCATCTTTTTGGCTTTTGTTTGATTTTGCCCTTTTCGGCCCTGATTCATTGACTTCTGAGCCACTTGATTTGATGGATTGTTCATTGTTTTTCTTGTTGGATTAGTGCGATTTTGTTGATTTTCCTCTGTTGGTAACTTTTTGTTCCCATACTGTTTTCGAATTTCAGCTTTTGGGATAGGAGGACATTGTGTTACCACAACTCGTGAACTCAACTTTCCCAAATACTTACCTGTTGATTCCTGAAAAGCTTTACTGATTAAAGATTAGTTTACATTCTTAATGGGAAATTCTTTGTCTGAATATATTCGAACATCACCAACCAGAGTATACAACAAATTCACACCATCTGATCCTTGCAAAGAAGTTGACTCTACCGGAACCGTCTTAGCAGATTTAATTGGAGGATCACACAAAATATGACTCTCAATAGGAATATTCTCCTCTTTAGTTACTGTTGGTACAGTTTTTGTGTCCGATGTTGTTCGAATAGATTAGATTTATTTTATGCTGATTATGTAATAGTTAGTGAAACGGTCAAACGAACGTGTATTGACTCGCTCGTTTGAAGTGGTCAAATGAGAGGGTTATTAGTTTGACTGTGTGTGTTTGTAAGTGAATGTGGTGTGGCTATAAATACCACCCATTGGTTCATTTGCAAAGTGATGAAGGTTTTAGACTTGGGGGAGAGATCACCACTTGGTCTCTCCCCGGATGTATGCTCCTTTGGTATGGTTCGGCTAGTTTGTAATCGGGCCGCTTTGTGACGTTATGCTACCGAATTAATACAAGGAAGTTGTGTTATCCGTCTCTAATCTCTCCCGTCTTGAACATAATCACACACTAATCACGGGTTACGGTCCGGAATCTTGATCCTACAATTGGTATCAGAGCCATGGTACCCGACTTAGTGAATCTAACAATTTGCTAAGTCACATGTGCTCTTCATCAGTGATTTTTGTGGTGTTTTTGTTCAAGGTGTAAAATGGTGTAAACATGAAGAAAACTCAGATCTGGACCCAAACGTATGGATCTGAGCTGAATCGGACTGTACAAAAGTGTTAAGTTTTATGTTTTACACCACGAAAATCAAGTTTTCATCATTCAATATCTATTTTGGAGTGTTTTTCATCAGATCTACATAAAAACAGTTCGTTGTATTCTTGAAGAGTGTGGCGACTGCTTTAGAGAAACTAGGGCTTCTTCAGGTCTGATCCAAAAGTGAACCACGAAGAACCCCCTGCTGTGAAGAACCCCCCATGAAAAAACCCCTGCCGAAAAACCTCCTCTGCCGAAAACCCCCCTAGGCCGAAGAACTGCTACTTGCGAAGAACCCATTCTTCGTCCATATTGTTCGCTGATAGAAGGTTCACGAAGAACCAACATTTATTCGTTGGTTAAGGTCTTTCGTGGGCCAGCTTTTGCCGAAGAACATACTTCGCTGAATTGGCTCTCCAGTGTCTTGGTTCATAGGAAGTTTCCGGTGACTCGTAGTGGTAGTACAAGGTGTGCAGACAGCTGAGATTGACGGTTCTTGAAAGGCGGTGCACGGTGGGATGAATGATGCTCAAGTTGTCGACTGGATAAAGTTTTCCGGCGAGATGAGAACTGTACAAGGTGAATGTCGGTTGGATTGTTTTGAGAATGGGTTGGAGGTTGTTAATCAATGATATAAGGTGATGTCTGCTTTTTTATCGCAGAGAGAGGGAGAATGGCAGGTGATATTAGCGGCTGATATATGTTTATGTCTAGGGTTCCATGGGATTCCTCACATGCTGGGCCACACCTGATAGGATTTATCAGGTATATATTTTTTTAATTGGGCCATGTTGGTAATTCTTTGGAGCATGCATCTCTTGGGCCAACATGACCATAAAATGATTTGGTGACAGAATGTTTTCAACGGCTGAAATCCATGATGTCATATGGTCTCAATGTATTAAATTGTTTGGGCATGTGCATTGATTGGGCCAGCTATCACACTCACAAAAATCTTTTCTCATTATTTGTGGACAACCATTCACATTGTTAGTGGATCAAATATTTCACAGATTGAATTATTGGGTCAGGTTATTCGGAAGTTGGGCCTCTTTAATTATTGTCGCTAGTTTGGGCCTTGTAAATCTCACGAAGAACCTAGCAATTTGGATCCATTCTTCTTGAACAAGGGTCCTCATTGACCGAAATATTTTTGTTGGGCTGGTGTTTGTTTTCCTTGGGCCTGCCAATATCTTTTATTATTATCTTTTTGGGCCTCTATTGGAAACATTGATTTGCGAAAGACATTAAATGATTCATTGGGCCTCTATCTCATGAAACACTATTTTTGACAAGTTGATTCGTGAACAATTTTTTTTCCTTTCGTAAGTTGCAAAGTGGGGTCGGGTGTTCGCAAAGTTTATCTTAACCGAGCTTGTGTTTTTCAAAGTCAAATTCATATAGGTTTGGGAGCGCGGGGATGATGAGGCATGATGAAAACAACTTATTTTTTTAGAATGTGGGGTAGTCACGGTTACCAGTGCAAATGTCAAAATTGGTAACGTGACTATTATGGGCCAAAAACGGTATATTTCCGCACGTGAAAATTTATTTTGTTATCGGTGTTAGTAAATGCTCGAAAGAATTTTGTTTATTGTCATATTCTCGCATTTGGTAACGATTGAAGAAACCTAGAGAGCCAAGACCGATCCTAACGAGTTCAGAAAGTCGAAGAGTTATGCTTATGATGGAAGTTTTCGGATTAGGTGTTAGCAGAACTTTGGGGGGATACAAGTCGGATCCTACGGGGCTAGGGGACTTTCTTTATCAACTAGAATATGCAAAGAAGAAAGTTACTTTCGTGATTTTTCAAAAAACCGAGAACTTTTGAAAGATTCTGCTCAGTGGAGAGAATTTGTTCAGTAAAGTTGACGACTGTTCCGCTCAGAGGAGGGAATTTGTTAAGGTTTAGAGATTTTACCAAAGAAATGGGGGGATAAAAAATTTCATATGTTTTGGAATTTCTTTGTTAAATTTCTAAAAGCAATCACAGGTGGTAGAGTTTGTGATTTTCTGGTGATACCAAAGGTTCTGCGTGGAATGTTTTGCACAGACACATATTTGAGGATTTTAATTAATTCTCCAGCCAGCGTGAATGGTTTTGCACAAAAACATACAGGTATCTAAAGTCTACAGTAGTTTCAAAATGATGTTCGCAAACGATGTACTTGGTCAATCTGACATCCTGAGTACTGATGCTGAATATCTGTAGTGCATTACGTGGTCAACTTCACAAAGGCGAGACAATGAGATCTGGATGTAGTTCAACTAAGCGTGCTGGTTGAGCTTGCAAATGATATACTTGGTCTAGCTGACTTCCTAAGTATTGATGCTGATGATCAAAGTGCATTACTTGGTCGATTCTACAAAGATGGCTTACAGAAGACAGTTCACCAGAAAACTCTACCAACGTGGTATGCTTGAATAAAATAGAGTTCTTATGACAAGATCAAAAATTGATGCAGTTTTTTTTAAAGAATGGAACCCTTATCAAATGTCGGTTGGAGTATTGAAAGATCAGCGGAAGATCGGTCAATTTAGCCTTGTGAGGACATTGCACAACACCCAACGTGGATACGCGTACTTTGAGGGGGAAATATTATATGAGAAGCTTCAAGGGTTTTGGTATTGCTATGAAGACTCAAGTCAAGATACTACTTACCTGGATCATCGGACAAGGGGGAATTTGTTAACACAGAGAAGATAACTTCAACAAATACTTGACTGAAGATCGATTGCAGTTACATTTTCAGCATTCGGCAGCAACGGACAAGGGGGAATTTGTTGGTGAAATTTTTGTGTCCGATGTTATTCGAATAGATTAGATTTATTTTATGCGGATTATGTAATAGTTAGTGAAACGGTCAAACGAACGTGTATTGACCCGCTCGTTTGAAGTGGTCAAACGAGAGGGTTATTAGTTTGACCGTGTGTGTTTGTAAGTTGTGACACCTCGAAAATTCATGTCCAATAATGTATTGACACGTGTCATAAGCTTTGAATGTGTGGAAGAATACTCTAGAGGGACTAAAGTTGACAAACAATGAAAGTATATGAATATAAGGGTTCAAAATGTCAACAATGGATAAATATACTTTACAATAACGCTACACAATGTTTATACCCTTAAACGAATGAAGCATGGATCATACGAAGCTAATTGTGGAAAAAGTGAGAGATTACAAACTACAGGGGTTAAATGTGTCAACATGTTTAAAGTATACCTCTGAGTGACCTTTTAGCAAACCCGAAGCTTTGTAACAATTAATTATGCTCACTAGAATGCATGATAAAAATTTCACCAAGTTTCGTTATCATATGAGAAAGTTATGATAAAATTCGTATACGAGGGGTTAAAAGCGTCAACGATGAAATTTATGACTTTTCGGGTAACAAAAAGTTAACCAAGGACTTAACAAAGTTGGTATAAGTCTTGAAGCCCTTAGAAATCAATTTATAGGGCTCAAAGTGCAAAACAAGAGGTCAAAACAACTTTTAGGAGGACCGGGGGCCAAAAATGAAATTATTAGAAACTTGTTAACCTGACACCAGGCCTCACACGGGCCGCGTAAGCCCAGGCAGACCCTTACGCGGGCCGCCCTAGCCTCCCAGTTACAGAAAACACAGACAGGTGTCTGTTCAGCCCTTTAACCGACTTGGATTGCTTGTTTTACATACTATGGGCGACCCCAACTGGTTTTTAGGCACTAGGGACACATGTTTAACATCAGGGAACATGTATAGCATTTTTTGGCACCATCTTGATCAATCAAGATCACTATATAAAGACCCACATTGATGCAACTTTGATCATTCACTCATAACTTCACTTTTGAAGACTTCTGGAGCACAAGTGCAATCCCTAAGCATCTCTGGTCGTAATTAGGACCTTGGTAAGCTTCCTTAACCTTCCCTAATCTTGTTTTGCTTAGTTATTAGCTTAAAAGTCAAATCGTCGTAATTAAGGTTTGACTTATTGATTAATCACTAATGGTCCAGTGATTAGTCAAACTTAAGGTAGTTATAAGTTGGTAATTATGTGGGCAATTGTTGGTGCATACATCTGTCGTCTTCGTCTTATATCGAGTCTCGGGTTCGTTGCGGATTTGAACAAACATGACATCATATATGTGAAATCACAAGTGACATCACATATATGATATCACATGTGACATCATGAGACATGAAATATGGAATTGAAAGTGTAACCGTTTGAAGATGGTTCCGTTTGAAGAAGGTTCCGTTTGAACATGCGTGTCCGTTTGAAATGGATTTCATTTGAAGTGTGTCATGTCACCTTCAAACGGAAGGTTCATTCCCTATAAATACCCTTCATGTCTATTTCATTTGAAACTTTCCGGCTTGTGCAACGAAGTGCTGCCGAAGTGTTGTCAGGTTGTAAAACGTTACGAAATCAATCATACAACAGTTTAAAGAGTAAATCTAGCTGAATTGAACTCTACACATCTGTTTCCGACTTTCGTTTAGAGATAAACTCTGCTAATCGACTCGTTCGGGTCTGAAAACGATCCTACAAGTGGTATCAGAGCTCAGGAGGAAGAGTTCTATACAATTCAGCTGCGATTTCTGTTTCTACACCATTCTTTTTCTAATTAAACATCATTTCACGGTCAGAAACTGCTCAATTTCTCACCACTGACTCGGAATCATGTATTAACAAAACCTTATAAGTTTCAGACTAAAATTCAACCTAAAACTGATCGAAAACACCTATACCGTTTGAATATGTTCGTTAAATGCTGACGTAATCCGTTTGAAGCTTGGCTTTCCGTTTAAAATTGGTCACATTCCGTTTGAAATCGGGCATTCCGTTTGAAAATGCATGTGTCCGTTTGAAACATTGAGTCCATCCCGTTTGAGGATTGCATTCCGTTTGAGGATGTCGTTTGAAACTAGCTATACCGTTTGAAACATGACTTCCGTTTGAAAGTGGTTCAGTAATTCACGTGAAAGTGCGTTGTGTTGTGTGAACCGCTTGAAGTTACATCGTTTTGTGTTGAACATTTAAACAGTTGTCGGTCATCATTACAATTGCATGTGTGGTAATATTGAGGTCCAATGATATCACATTGAACAAAGTTGTGCATGTGAGTTATGTCAGCAAAAATTAATCCGATACATATGATTTTATGAGATAACATTAAAGTGATTCAGAATTAAAAGGTATCGAATTGTGTGAATCCAGTTGGTCATGTGATTGCTTTGTTCAAGATTTGCATGTGAATTGGTTTGTCGCTACTAGAAAATAAACCTAATGCAACTTTTTAAAAGTAACCTTTTTCAGTTGAGTTGCATTTGACTCTAATGCAACTAAATTGAACATGAAGGTTGCATTAGAAGATCTAATGCAACTTTTTTCATAAAAAGTTGCAAAAGTATATTAAACTTGCAACCTTTTTATTAAAATTTGCAACTTTTAAATAAAAAAGGTTACATTGTAATTTTAAAAGGTTGCATTGTTATAATTAAATGCAACTTTAATTAAAAAGGTTACATTGTTAAAAGTTTAATGCAACTCTTATTTTAAAAGGTTGCATCTAATAGGTTTGAATTAAATGTATGGGTGGAATATGATTTAAGTGTACATGAGGAATGTATGATGTTTTATAGCAATTCAATAGAATAATTGAAATCATTAGTTGCTTTATACAATCTTTGAGTCCATATTGAGTTGTGTTTCTTAATTTCAGAAGACATTTTGTGTAAAAACTAAAAAGCCAAACAGACCTGATATATAAAAGTAATAGACGATATTGGTTTTTTAGGTCCATTTTGGTATTTCAAAGTTCAAAATGTAGTCTAAGACCTGTTTGAGTTTTTTTTTTTATGCTAAACATAACTCGTGTATTTTGTGAAAAAAAACAAAACAGAGCAAACAGTGGTATCAGTTATGTAATTAACTAATTATTATATGTATTGCGATAGATGGTGATGAAATGGTGTACGTAGCATATGTTTAGGATTAGGTTTGGGAGGGAAATTGACTGGGGGGAAAAGTTTTGTCTTTGAGATGTGGAGGGAAAAGTAATTTGGCTGGAGGGAAATAGAAATAATAAATATTTTCGGTTTTCAATAAAAATGTAATATAACTAAATAATAACTATTAAAAAAAGTAAAAATACTTGGTTTTATATATATTGTTAGAAAAATAGGTGAAAATAGTATTTTTTACAAATATAGGAAAATGATTTTTTTCTATTTTGGACTATATATAAATATAAGAAATAGAGGTTTCTTTATATATTTATTTGTGGGTTTGTGTTCTATGTTGGAAGAACTTTGCAACGAACTAAACCACGTCCAAAACGGAGCTAAGATGAATGAGATATCGATGCTCAAAGTTGGGTGTTTGAAACATTGAATGCTAAAAAAAAGGGAAAGTGGCACCTTGTCCCACATAGGAGGAGAGATGGAACTTAAATGTAGAGATGGCAATCGAACCCGAACCCGATGGGTAAACCGGAAACCCGACACATTTGGGACGGGTTTAGGGTCGGTTAATCGGGTTTGGGACCGGTATGGGACTAGTTTTTATTTTTTTTCGCGGGTTTGGGATTTGATGATATACCCGTTTACCCGACCCGATTACCCAATAAAGTAAACCCGTTTATCCGATTGTATACCCGATATAATTTCTTTTATATTTTTAAATATGTAAATATATAATACATCCTTTTTTTTCTATACAAATAGGTATTTTATCCCGTATACATTATAGTTATTTGATATATTTCTTTAGTGATAATACTAAATGTAACTGATTAGTAGTTACCCGATGGGTTTTGGGTCGGGTATACCCAATGGGTTATCCGAAACCCATGGGTATACCCGATACCCGATGGGTATTTACCCGCTAGAAACCCGACGGGTTTTGGGACGGGTTTGGGACAAACTTATCTAATCGGGTTTGGGGTTGGGATTACCTAAACCCATCCCAAACCCGACCCATTGCCATCCCTACTTAAATGGGTATTTAAATGGGAACTCTCTATCATTATTGTTTCATGGAAGCACTTACTAAGTGTACTCGCGATGGGGCAGCCTAACTCACACACGCGCGCGCGTGGCTTGGGCGATGAGGCGCAATGTGGCGCTTTGATGGTGCACTTCGCACTTCGCATCGTCGCGAGCCGCTTGAGAGCCGCCTATGTATTTTTGACCACGTGCACGTGGTGGATCACAGGGGCTGCAAGGACCAAGTGGTTGAAGTGGCCTGGGGGTTAGAGGCGCGTGACGTGGCAGTCCGCGCGTGAGTACATGTGGCATGAAGGCGCACGGTTGCGCGCATGGCGCATGGGCCCTGATGGGACGTGTGCGGCGCACCAAAGTGAGCCAATACGGCGCGACTGTGTGGCGTGCTCGTATAGGTTCACATGTGACGTGGCGCATGCACGCATGGCAGTGAGCCAAAATGGTGCACGAGCGCATGAGCGTGCGCGCGCGCAGAACTTACAGCATTGAATGACAGTGCAGTTACAGTCCAGCTTCAAAACTGACGAGTCAAACAATTTTAACTGCGAATTAAATGACGTATTAAATTGCATTGAGACGTTTAATACAATTTAAACCTCTCCTTTAATTCTTTTTTGACTGCTTCGAATTAGGAGCTGTATAAATACAGCTCCATACCCAGCTGCAGAAAACACCAGCAACACAACAGCAAATTCACTTTCTCTCTACAGTTTTCTGATCTTTTTCTTGCAGTTTCAAGGTAACCTTCGGGTTGTAGGCCAGCTCCGGCAGTACTACTGCTTCGGCTGTTGTACCCTGGGAAACAAAACGAGTGCTCTTGGGAGACTCGGAATTTGTTTTAAGGGAACCGTGTTGAACACGTGACTCAGCCTTTTTCGGTTTTCTGTTTCTTCTACATTTCTTGTATTTTGTTTTTCCAGTTGTAATTGTACTAGTAATTTCAGCTTTCTTATTTCTGTATTGTAATCAAAATAATAAATTTGTTTTATTTTTATTTTTATTTAATTACGCGAACGGCTCCTACATATATATATATATATATATATATATATATATATTATATAGGGTTGAGTTCATTTCAGAACTCTAAATAATTACAGAACTTTCAGAACTCTTAATAAACAACCTTTTTATTTAGTTTTTTTTTTTTTTTTTTTTAGAGCACTTTTATCATTTTTCCATGTATTTTTATGATTACATACATGTTAAAACTAGTTTATCATTTTTTAGTATGTAATTTTATGATTAGACATATGTAAACTGTTTTTTTACGTATATGTAATTAGTTGTTACACATATATACAATTTGATTATTATACATATGTAAACAACTCTTAACATGTATGTAATCAGAAAAATACATATAATAAATGATAAAAGTACCCTAGATACAAAAATTTATATATAAAACAATTGTTTATTAGGAGTTCTGAAAGTTCTGTAATTATTTAGAGTTCTGAAATGATCCTCAACCTATATATATATATATATACACATATATATATACATATATATATATATAATTTACTAAAAAAATTAATAAATGACACAGTGGTCGTGATCTGGTGGTATGGTGGCTCAGTTGTAACCAATATGTGTAAGGTTTAAATTAGGGATGAGCTCGGTATTGTACCAATACCGAACGATAACAGGTACCAAAAGTACTGATATTGAAAATCATAAACAATGGGTGTCGAGACCTATACCAAAAGTGTTCGGTACGGTATTGTACTGAACCGAAAGTATCGATCCCAAATCCTGCAACGTGTAGATACAGGTAAGGGAGTAACGAGCGGAGTCGAGCCCATGCTCTTCCTTGGTTTCTTGAGTTCGTTTAACTTACCAGCGCTCGAGCTCGTCTCGATTCAAGCTTGTTTCTAAAGCTCGAGCTTGGCCATAACCAGTTTTTCAAGCTCAAGCTCGGTTAGGGTTCGACTCATTTATTATTAATTGTTTAACTTATACTGATTATAATTGTCATTTCCTCTCTATATTTAGCCTTAACCGAACTCAAGAAACCAAGGAAGAGCATTGGTTCAGTGGTGATCGTTTGGTGCATAAACCAAGGTGTTTTGGTTTGGTGATTCGTGTGTGACAGACTATCATCCTAGGATTGTCGATACGTTGTTTTCTCGTTAGTCAGTTCATCTGCTACAACAAAAATCAAAAGGGATTGTAGCCCAACGTTATCAAGGTGTTTTATTTGTGGTTCTCTCCCAAATGGAGAGGGTTCTATTCTCGTTGGAGACAATCCGAGCAATTTTAGAAGTAATATAGTTTGTCGTTAAATAAAGTCTGCTACAAGAAATTGATTTATTTAAACTAAAAACTAAAAGCTTAATCAAAATTCTAATATACTATGATTATGGAAATTAATTTATTATAATAAATAATAAAATTTTAATTTTAATTAATAAATATATTACTATTTCTTAATTAATTTTTGTTTAAGCGGGCAGTTAGGCTTTAAAGTTTTAATTTTCCCTCTTAATCACTCCTAAAATCACAATAGTGACCTAATTTTTGGTGATCAAAGGGGAGACCGAACTAGAGGAGTGGTTCAATCGCCGATGATGGTCGAAGGGAAGACCTAGTTTATTAGGACGGACAGAAGGGTTACAAGTAGTTCAATGGCAGTTTCAACCCACCTTCAATCCTAGGTCAATAAAATGATTATCTTTGATTGAACAAGAATGTGTGATTGTTTATTTATGTTCTTCTTTTTCAGGCTTGCGTTGAATCAACAATCAAGCCCCTGAATTACAGGCCCCAACCACATGGGGAGTACATAAAACAATGCTAATCTATAATCTCAGGTAGTAATTTTCATTGATAATCATCAACTTTACCCAGTTTTGGACGTTTCTTAAACTACGATGCGTGTAGGTGATTCCTCTTATACCTTTGATTTAGAACCGGATCACACATTACGAATCTTGTTTGGTATTTGCGATTTTGTGGCTGAACTGACCAATATAAGTTTAATTTTTGGCAAGATTTAGTCATGCACTCTACATGTTTGATGAAATGTCTCAGTGGGATCTTTCTTTTCTTTTTTATACTGTTTCATGATCATTTCCCATTTACCATAAATTGCTGATAATGAAAATGTAAGGGCTACTTTATTTAGAACAAAGCTACAAATATTTTATTATGTTTTGGTATTAGTATGATAATTCCCTATTCTATGTTCAATTTAACAAACTAGTGTTTGTTGTTTATTTAATGCTCTAACTAAGAAATATTTAATCATACATGTTTACGTTTGACATATTATAATGTAGGATTAGGATCAAATACAAAGGATCCTAATTGTAAGAAGTGTAAGAAGGATTTATAGAGTGACAAGTGTCCAATAACCTAAAAAAACCCACTACACAAAAAAACCCACTAAAAAAAAAAAAAAAACTTAAACATCCACCACCATCAAAAACCCCCACCCCCACCCGTACCCCCCACATCACCCACCCAAAAAAAAAAAAAAATTTTTTTTTTTTTTTTGCCGAGGGGGTGGGGGGTGGGGGTGGGTGTTTAGTTTTTTTTATATTTTTTTTTTAGGTTTTTTTTGTGGGGGGGGGGGGGGGGGGGGGGGGGGGGGGTTAGGTTTTTTTTAGGTTTTTGGGGGGTGGAGGTGGGGGGTGGGGGGGGGGGGGGGGTTAGGTTTTTTGGGGTTTTTTTTGGTGAGGTATAGTTTTTTTTGTTTTTTTTTTTGCGGGGGGGGGGGGGGGGGGGGTTTAGGTTTTTGGGTGGGGGGGGTTAGGTTTTTGGGTGGTGGTGGGGGTGGGTGTTTAGGTTTTTGGTGGTGATATAGTAGGTTTAGTTTTAGGTTATTGGACACTTGTCACTCTATAAATCCTTCTTACACTTCTTACAATTAGAAGCCTTTGTAGAATAACTTGACCCTTATAATGTATATGTTTGATAATTGTTATGATAGAGACCATTTAAGCAGGTTAGACTCCAAGAAATATTAGAGAGAGGAGATATGCTTTAAATTTTGTTTTTTTTATAGTCAGAAGGGCATTGGTTTAAATATTGATTCTTATTTATGATGAAAATATTATGATGATATATAATAAATGCACACATGTGAGTACAGTGGAATTGATAAAATGGGCTCTAATACTAGCTTGTTTTCAAAAGCATCAAATTTTAAAGATCAACTGGTTCATGGTGTCAGTTTTGCTTCTGCAGCTGTTAGGATCATTGAGATAACTGACTGGAATTTTGTAAGTTTTATATCTACGTGATCCGTGGCACTTTTGACGATTTCTAAACGTGGGTCATGTAGATAGTTTTAATATTTTTTTGTTGATTATATATAGGTGGATCTCCTCCCTTTCAACCAACAGATTGAGAACGCTAAACTCTTTGGATCATATCACGAACAGTTTGGGTGCAACCGATGTGGCTCAGGTACCTTCTCGAAGCCTTTTCTTTGTGAGAATGGGTAGCAATGACTACCTAAACAAGTACCTCATGCCATACTACCCCACCCGCAGCCAGTACTTGAGCAATTTGTACAGTTAAGCAGGTCAATATAAACATCTTTCATCTATTATAATAAGCAATTCTGCAGATTGTTCTTGCTCTTTTAGGCATTATTTTTTATGTTTTTTTAGCTTTTAATAAATAGTTTCTTTTATACAAAACGGGAGATAATCTTCTATAGCTTGATATACAAACAAGGGAGAGACGCTAGTGAGTTTTGCTTTTAATAAATTTCCGTTGAATGTTGTTAATAGCGATAGTAAATTTTGCTTTTTAAAAAAAAAATTGCTTATGCATTATAGTAACTATTATAGTTATTTTTTAATAAGTTCCATGCCTATGCACTTGCTGTTAAGTTTAGAATCCTTAATAACCAATCTGTATATATGTGCTTTGTTGCTTATGATATAGATATGTTATGGTTGCTACTTTACAATTTGCTAATCCCAATACATCAATTGAATAGATGCTATATGTTTTCATGTTTTGTGTTTGGTTTTTTTGCATTGGTTGGATTCTTTGCATGGTGGTCTTCTATAAATTTCTTGGTTATTATTATCTTCTTTTTTAGTGTATTTTTTAACGTGTGAAGTTTAAAGATATATTCATTCCTAGTTATAGATTGTTTTTTTATTCACATCTTATTGCTTAATGCATAGCGGAAAGAAGAAACGAAAAGTTGATCCCTTAAATGTATTTATTAGTAGAACTTATAATTTCGCTTTCTTATTTAGTGGTATACTCTTACGAAAATGCATGATGGGATTTGATACTGACCTAAAGATTCATGAATTTATAAATTCTGGAGAATCTGGTTATCTTGCAATCTGAATTCATACCAGTGGGGGGGAGTTTTTAGGCTGAATTAGAGTAAGATGAGGTGTTCGCTCAAATAATTATGATGCCTGATTGCCTGAACCTAATGTGAGCTTACCTTATTTATGATTAATCCATCAGTTGTGTTATATAATAGCTTAATTGGTCATCTGGCTTTGTGATAGGACATGTAAAGGCAACCTCCAACACAGAAGCTAGAAGCCAAGGATCCTCCTAACTTCTCTATTGTATAAAGATCGCTGAACAAAGTTATGAAATCAACCAAATTTCTTCCAACAGAACATATGTACCGTATACTTTGTTGTTACTTTGACCCGAACCTAATTAGAAATAAAAACTTTCTGTACAGGGGCAATTTTTATTTTAAAGGTTTTAAGACTCTGGGTGGCTTGTGACAAATTGCATATTTAAATCACATTTTCTCGACATATGCTCTTAAGTCAATCTCAGGTATGTGTTTTCATCATTAATTTAATGTCCACAATCTTATATTCTATGAGTAAAGTTATTGCTGAACTTTAGGTTACGGTAGTCTCAAGAGAGACCTTTTGTTTATTTTACCTTTCTAGATTGCAGAATATGTGTGGGCAAACTCAATATAGGATAAATGTTATGTTTCAAGTAAGAATTACATAGTGCTTATGGAAACATCAAAGCGAGATTTGAAGTTGAAAAAACATGGTTGCTTGAAATACGAAAAGAAATTGAATAGGGCTGTTAAAGAAAAAAGGCTGAGCTAGAAGCTATGCGGAAAAAGGTTTGAGAGTCAACGAGCAAATATTGAAGTTATGATGCGAATTATGGTGGACAATCGACCTATTGGAGTAGTTTTGGGATGGTTTTTTTTTATGTTTAATCATTGTAATTGACAAAAACATTTTGATTGCATTGTTACTTTGAGTTTGGACATATGCTAAATTACGATATAAGATTATTTATTTTCTTTATGTTATTATAGTGTTGGTGTAATTGAAATATTATTGTATATTAATGGAAATTTTAATAATTCAAACAATGATGTTGTAGAGTTGCATTTGACTGTACAAAAAGGTTGCAATGGTTGTAAACTGAATCTAAAAAAGTGTTACATATGATGTAAAATGAGGTTGCATTTGAGTGCTAAAAATGTTGCATTTAAAAGTAAAAAAGGTTACATTAGCATGTAAAAAAGGTTGCATCCTAAAAAGGTTGCATTTGAAATATAAATGCAACACATTAAAAAAAAGTTGCATTATCTAATAAAAAGGTTGCATTAGGTCTAATGCAACTTCACCTAATGCAGCTTTTGATAAAAAGTTGCATTAGGCCTATTGCAACCTTTTCAAGGTCTAATGCAACATTTTATCAGGGTTGCATTAGCTTCATTTTCTTGTAGTGAAACATTGTGTCTTGTGTCAGATTACACGAGATGATCAGAACCATAAGTGTTTGCATGTGAGAATTGAGAATAGCATTAATTGCATGTGCATGATATATTGATCTGATCTATATTGTGGTGGCCCAAATTATAAATCAATTAAAGTGCTACATTTGATATTGTGTTGAGGCCCAATCAGAAATTGAAAGTTCTCGGCTCACGTGATTCATACATACGGCCCAATCATTCTAAGCCCAAGTTTTTTTTTCATTATTACCGGCTCAGTCAGTCAACAATCTCATTAAAGTTCTACGGCCCAAATTATTTTTAGACCCACTTCATTGTTTGCGGCCCATTGGAAGCCCATATTTCGTGGCACTTTTGATCTAGTTCATTCATTCAGTGTGCGGAATTCATTAAACAAGTTCACAAATCTTCGACACGAGTCTTAGATTGATTTCATCAACACATTTTTACGTATTAAGTCCGTTTAAACTGTTACAGATTCAGATCTCGTTCAAAATTATCTGGTGATTCCGCTTAAAGATTCAGGGTGATTCCGCTTCAAACAGAGATCTTGCTTGAAAGTATATTCTTGTGATTTCGCTTGAAAGAGATGACTATTGCTAATGCCTACGATGAGTATTGGGCTGCAAAATACAGAAAAGTCAGGGAAGCTGAAGAGGAAAAATGGAGAAAAATTGAAGAAGAGAGAAGAAGAAGAAGAAGAAGAAGAAGAAGAAGAAGAAGAAGAAGAAGAAGAAGAAGAAGAAGAAGAAGAAGAAGAAGAAGAAGAAGAAGAAGAAAGGTTAAAAGCTGAAGCTGAAGCCGAGAAAAAGAAAAGAGCTGAGTTTTTCCAAACAAAAAGAACAGTCAAAGATGTTCCGGAATTTGAAATCAAAGTTGATACTGAAGCAGTCAAAGTTCCTGAAAAGTGTTTGAATTGTGATTCTTTGATCATGCAAAACAACGAGCTGCTACACAACATAAAAAGATTGAAAGAATCTTATGATACTTTGAACAGAGAGATTAACAAGTACACTAATTCGAACAGTGAACAAGCTGTCGCATTGAATACACTCAAAGGAGCTTACATGAGACAGCTTGATGATGTCAATTACTACACAGAGAAGTGTGCTGAGCTGGAATTGAAGTTGGCAACACAAAAGATTGAAACTGAAAGAGTCAACAATTTATTGAAAAGTTACTCATGTTCTACTTTTGTTGTTGACAGGATTTACCCGATCGTTGAAAGAATGAAGACATTTAAAGAAGAGAAGACTTCGGAAGAAAAGAATTCCGAGACAAAAGAAGAGGATGAAGTAGAAATTTCTGGTAAGAAACCAAGTGTTGTCTACAATAGATGTCCGCCCCCGGTCGAAAATGGATATTTGTCTCGAAATCCAAATTCTGAAAGAGTCAAAAAGGCAATTAACTTACAGTGGGAGTCAGGGTCGTCGGATAATTTGCAAGAAAATATTGATGTTACGTTCACATCGTCTGACACTGATCATGAGTCCGAGTTGATTAAACGTGTGGTCGATCAGGTGTTAGATAAAGATGACATAGAGGAGTAAAAAATGGAGTCCAAATCCGAGTCAAAGTCTGAATCCGACAAGTCAAATTCAACAATCAAAAAGGACAAACGGGTTTATGATAAGGAATTTTTGCTATCAAAATCTAATTTGAATGACGAACCAGTCAAAGTAGCATATACTTTGAAAGGTTCTAACAAATTATATTCTGATGAGACTTTTCCAATAACAGGTGTTAAAACTGGAATGATTAAAAAGGTTTTTAAACTAACAGAAATCAACATTTCTGAAATAAAAGATATTAATCTTTCTGAAAATCCAAGACCTTACACCTCAAGAGTGCAACAAAGATTAAACAAGAAAAAGGGTTATAGTTCTGGTTCTGGTATTCATAAAAAAACAAAACCATAACTGTAATATCAAAAAGAAAGGATTAGGATTTAATCAACCGAAAAATTATAAAAATGAAAAATTTTATAAACCAAAAACTGTGTTTGTTTCAGGAAAATCTTTAGATGATGAGAAAGAGCAAGCATTCAGAAAGCAGACAAATCAAGAATTCCTTGCAAAGAAGCAAGATGAGATGAAGAAAAGTGTTATTCAGAAGAAGACTGAGACAAGAACCTGTTTTCAGTGCAAAACTGCTGGTCATATTGCTAGAAATTGTCCGAAAACATTCAAACCAAAACAGGAAGTCTCTGGTAAAATGAAAGAAAAAGTTGTTGAGAAAACTGAACTTACAACCAGAAAATTTACAGGCTTTGAAAATTCAACCTTTGAGATTGGGGAATGTTCAAAGAATGTGGTAAAAAGAAAAGAAAATCTGAAAAATCAAAAATGGGTTGTTAAGGGTTCAGGAAACAGTTCTGGTGATGAATCTGATTCCACAAAATCAGAGGAGCCAAAAGGTGTTGAAGAAAGAATTGAGAAATCAGTTCCAAAAGTGGATGATGTGAATTTTCCACCTTTGCTGGCTGAAAATTTTATGAAGAAAGTTGGAAAAGTTGAAATTTCAAATCAATTTTATTTTGATAAGAAAAAATTTGATGTTGAAAAGGCTTTCAATAGAAATGTGAAACACATTTTTGGAAAAATGGTCGATGGTAAGGTCAAAGGAGTTAAAGAATTTTATGCTTCCAAAATGAATGTTCACAAGTCTATTGAAAGTAAAGATGAAGAAGAGGTTGATACACCCAAGGAAGGTAAGGCTTGGGTGGATATATTTTTCAAAGAGTAAAAATCTGACTTGCCGGAGATCCCAAGTTTTTAATTGTGGATCAGGAATCGGCATCCTTCTTGATAATTGTTTTTGTGAATGAATCTTATAATGGTTAAATTTTGGCAAGTCATACAACAGGAATTGCCGGAACTCCCAGGTTGGTAAGTGTGGAGTAGGAATCGGTACTTTGAGAATTCAACCAACAGATGATGATTGGTTGAAAATGTTTGATATTTGATCTTACAAGTGTTTAATTAAGGTCATTAAGTTGAACTTGATTTAACTATCATTTAAAAGTGTTGGTAAACAATGTGATGAGTTTTCCCCGAATTTACAAATGGTAAAATCAACAAAACTAATTTTTCGGAAAAACCATTTTGATTAAAACAAAATTAAGTGTTTTGAGATCATAATGGGAAAATAGTTTGTTATAAGGGGGAGTTCTGATTGTTTATGCCAAGTGGATGGCGAATTGAGGTAATTCGATATCAGTTGTCATGTTCTTGTATAGTTTGTTTTCAATTTTCTTTAGATGTATTTGTATTTTAGGGGGAGTATATTTTTCAGAAAATCCAAAAACATTAGAAAATTTGAAAAAGGCAAAAACCTGATAAAATGAAAAATGAGTTTTTGTTGCATAAAAGAGGAAATGATAGTACATCAGTGGACTGTCACAACACGCTAAAGAAATGGAAAGTTAAAATGTGATAAACGGTCTCACTAAGGATGTGACGATAGGCTCAGCTAGACTAGTAGATTTGCGATAACGATACAAACTTAAATGAAAAAGCCTAGTTCTAGTGGGAAACATGGTCGAAAGCATAGTACTTAGTTTTGTTCTTCTTGACTGTGTGCCTACTCAGTAATCGCTGATTGTCGAAAGACATAAAACTGGTTAAGTTTGTGAACTTTCACAACTTTGCTGAAAAGTCACTGTGATTGTGCATTTCATTTTGCAAAGATTTAAACTTGTTTTATTTCTTTATTTTGTTTAAGCATCGGACATCCTCTGCGTATACGTGAGTATCGACCTGGATGTTGTTGCCTAAACGTTCTGCTTTATTTTCTTTGGTGTTTTGTTTAAGCTTTGGACCTCCTCTGCGTATACGGAAGTATCGACCTGGTGGTTAAAGCCTAAACAACTTCAACTTGTTTTATTTTTCTTATTTTGTTTAAACATTGGACTTTCTCTGTGTATACGGAAGTATCGACCTGATTGTTAATGTTTAAACATTCTGCTTTGTTTTCGCACAAATCACAGTTGATAAAAGTTTAAAGGCATTGCTTGAGATAGTGTATTACATGATGAGGGGATATGCTGAGATCGTGGGGTCCATAAGAACTTAGTGCAAAATTAATATATCTTAATGTATCGGTAAGCATTTCGAAAGTTTTTAGATTGAGTTTAAGTGGAAAACAATATCGTCAATCAATGTGAATCGTTTAGAGCTTAAAATGTTTAAAGCTTAACGGTGTTGGTGATTGATCTCATAAACTGATATGATCCTCTTGCACGAACTCACAAAAAAAAAATATTATTTGTAAATATTTCATTTTCTGCATTTCTGTTTCAGTCAAAAATTCAAAAAAAATTTAAGTGTGTTTTAGCATAAATTTTGTAAAAATCCAAAAAGATTTTCGACAACTGTTGTTGGAAGGCTGACATTCAAAATTCCAAGTGCTAAACTTGATGAACAGGTTTGGGAGAGAGTGTATGAAGAAGTTTTTACAAGTGGTTTGCAGAGAATAAATCATTTTGAATATTTCGTTCAAATAGTTTATAAATTTTAAAGATTTAATCTTTGTGAAACTTATTTTTGGGTAGAGTTGTGCAGGTTAGCCAGGTTTCGACCCAGAGCATGATGAAAGCCAGGTTATGATCTTGTGAATTCCAGACTACGATCCCAGCCTAGTGAAAGGGGGAGTCTGAAGACATCGAGAGGGAGTCTGAAGATAGTAGAGCCAGATTCAGATCCTGAAGATTACGAGAAAGAGTAAGAGATCGATTGAGGATGCTTACAATGGAGAATTTTGAAGAAAGTGAACAGACTGATAAAGACTGAAGATGCGAAGACTCGACACTTAAGACTCGTCAACATCTAAGGGGGAGTCTGTTGGTGCATACATCTGTCGTCTTCGTCTTATATCGAGTCTCGGGTTCGTTGCGGATTTGAACAAAGATGACATCATATATGTGACATCACAAGTGACATCACATATATGACATCACATGTGACATCATGAGACATGAAATATGGAATTGAAAGTGTAACCGTTTGAAGATGGTTCCGTTTGAAGAAGGTTCCGTTTGAACATGCGTGTCCGTTTGAAATGGGTTTCGTTTGAAGTGTGTCATGTCACCTTCAAACGGAAGGGTCATTCCCTATAAATACCCTTCATGTCTATTTCATTTGAAACTTTCCGGCTTGTGCAACGAAGTGCTGCCGAAGTGTTGCCAGGTTGTAAAACGTTACGAAATCAATCATACAACAATTTAAAGAGTAAATCTAGCTGAATTGAACTCTACACGTCTGTTTCCGCCATTCGTTTAGAGATAAAATCTTCTGATCGACTCGTTCGGGTCTAAAAACGATCCTACAGCAATAAACCCTTAAAAGGGCACCATCTGATTCCCACTCTAACTAGATCATTTGCCGGGTCAAACTTAATCCGAAAAAGTCAACAGAAACATAATTTTCGAATTAACGCATAATTAGCAATGTAAAAGGCGTGTAACCTATTTTATCACTCATATAACTTGGTAATAAGTATAAGAACTGGTCTAAGCTTGTTTGATCTGACAATTTTCTGTTTAGGCTCGGTTCGGAACCGAAAGTCGCAAAACTTTGACTTTTTCTTTGACTTCAGTTCTGAACCGATTTAGATGGGTTTAGAAATTCCTTAGAGCTTCCCTAGGACCATGTTACATGATGGTATAACCCTCTGTGATTGGCTCGTTGATTGTCCGATTCGTTTACACGTTTCCGTTAAATGCCTAATGTTGACCAATATGCCCATTTGACCTTAAAACGAGAATTTTGGAAATGTGAGAGGACAATAATCTTTGTTACTAATTTATAAACATGTCCCTAAAGTTTCACATCAATTGGAGGTCTAGATTAGGAGTTATGCTCGATAGCGTAATTAGAAAGCATTTTATTAATTAAACGGCATAATTAGCGTAAAGCCTATCTAAACCCAATTTTTGACACCAAACCTTTTACCCACTGATGTAATATAATATTTTGAGATTTTTGAAGATTTTTAATTATTTTTAAACTGATCATAACCTAAGGTTATCGCCTTAATTCGGTAATTACCGATTATACCCTTTTTGCTTGTAAAATGAGTTTTACATAATATTTTGACACCAATTCAATTGCTCCTGATTTTATATAATAAATGAAGTATTTTGAACTTTATAACCTGATCAGAAAACTCAGATTTCCTGTATAACCCGGAAATCGCTTAAAACGGCTTTTTACACGTATTAAACACCTAGTATGGGTTTAAAACCATTTTGTCACATAAGACTAATCACCAACTGATATAACCTATTAAATTAAGTTGTTTTACTGATTATTTCAGAACCAAATCTCATAATTATAAATAATCTCTTTTATAATCTTTTAAATGACCAAAATACCCCTACGGGGCTTAAATTGAGATTAAACTTGTTTTGGGCATAATGGAAGGTATCCTACTGATATCACAACATATTTAAAGCGTATTAACTTAGGAAACCTATTCGTGACTCATTCGGTTACCCGTTATGCGTTATTCGCGTTCGGTTTGGTTTATGTAACTAGTTTACATAAATTAGCCGAAACGGGTCAAACCTTATCATGTTTATCTCAAAATCCCGAATGTGTTTATTTTACCCATATTATACAAGTCTTCAAACTTGTCGGGTCTAAATCACATTCTATTCCGGTCTTCGCTTAATCATGCGTTTGAACCGTATCTTCCTTTAAAACTAACCGGTCTAAGTTTAGGCTTAATTAAAGACCCGTTAGGATTCTAATAGGTTGTTATAAACCTTCGTTCTAGAATAGGAGACCCGATAAAAGCTACGTGCACTTGCTTTTTGTGATTATTACTTGCAAAGGTAAATACTTTTAACTCATTTTCCCTTATACGGGCTTGGGGTATGGTATATAAAATACCGCTTGGTCGGGCATTGAATCTTTAATCGTATGATGGTTAATTTATTGAAATGACCCGTTTGAATTGTTTTGTTTCTTAAAGCCTTTGGGGGGTTAATGACCATGTCCCGGATATCCTTGGCATCATTTTACGAAATGGCCACGACCTAAGTACACGGGTGTAGACGTACACCCGTTAGTACATATATTAATAATAAGGTATAACCGCCGGTTTCGGGAATAACCCACCGCGGGACTATATCATGTGGTGTGTCTATTAAGCTCTAACCCGGTGTAAACCCGGGCTACTGAACGCATAAGAAACATGTCATTCTTTTACAAGTTTATGTATAAATAATTATCCCAAGTTATAAAAGTTTGTGCCACGTGCATTCGAATCAATTTTATTAAACCTTTTCAAAAATGAGTCAGTTAATTGTATTTACCAGTGTAAACTGACGTATTTTCCCAAAAAGGTTAAGTGCAGGTACTACTCGAAATAGGCTGGCTTTCTCCTAGCATCCACAATAAGTCTCGCAAGCTTGGATGACATAAACTGTTGAACAATGTTTTCTTTTTATTTGATCCACCTGTGGATTATTTTCAACTATCTTGTGATACTTAATATTACAATTATATTCGGTTGAAATATATCTATCTTTTGCTTCCGCTGTGCATTTAAATATTGTGTTGTTCGACTATGATGATATCAACTACGTCACGATACTCCCCACCGGGCCCACCGGTGAAACGTGGAAATATCGGGGTGTGACAGGTTGGTATCAGAGCCAACATTGAGTGAATTAAACGCTAGCCTTTTGTGTTTAATCTCAATGACACAATTGCACATTCCTAAATTTTCAAGTCTAGACAAAGAACTTAGTAATACTCCAAATTGTTTTTAATTCTAACTTTGTCATTTATATTTCTTTGTTGTATCTTTCATTTGTTTTGACAGGAAATGCCACCAAGATTCCGAAGAGGAGGACGAGGTAAGGGGCCAATCAACGCCCCGAACGATCACGAAGCCGGGCCTTCACACCGGCGGACTCCTTCTACAACTATGAGTGCCGATCCTCAGGGAAACTGGAGGACCCATTTAGAGCCCGCTAGACGTTCTACCTCATATAGCTCAACACCTCCCTATCGTCACTCCTTTGGGCCGCACTCAGAAAACGAGTCCGAAGACACCTGCCATTCCTTCTAGCCATTGCAGCGGTCCGTTTCGCACCGTTCCTTTGGCGACCCCACTCCTGTCTTTCAGGGCCGGTTCAACCCGGCAAACTATATTAAAGAACCAGTGGGTTTTAACCCACTAGGACCTGAAGACCATTTCTCAGGAGACCATGCAATGGACATGTATGAGGACACAGATCCAGTTGAACCACCGTCTGGGACCCCCAACCATCCCATCGAGATCTCTGATGGATCATCCTTCCACGGATCACCCTACCATGGTCCAGACAGTTATCAAGCGAGGTTCAACCAGTATGAATGGTATTTTACACCCTCTCATAACCCACAGCAGCAACAACAGCATGATCCCTCCAAGGATTCGCGTTTCGTGGCAGTCACACCACCGCCACCACCGCCGCCGGTTCATCAGGCACCTCCAGATCCACCAAGGCGTAGAAGAACAGGCGTACGAATATCCATGCGAGAAGGGGGTTTTCACTTTAGCACCCCCCATCACTCAAGTGGCAGTCACTATCCGCCACTGCATGAAGACCCACATATGGGTGGGCCTTCAAACCCAGTTTCACAGGTGAATTCTGCACCAGTTGCACCACCACCGCCACCATTGGGTTTTGGTAACCCAATTCCTACATACGCCAGTTCAATGGCATATAATCCATTTGAGCAGCCGGCTCACACTAACTATAACTATGCTGAAGCCGACCCATACCAAGTAGCAGCAAACTACAACGCCCTTCATCCTGAAGGACCATATGGAGCCCCTTGGGGAGTGGGATACCCAACTCATGGGTATCAAATACCTGCTCGACCTTCGTTTCAACACCAGCCGCAACCGCCACGGTTTTCCCCACCAGAACAGGAGGGAATCCTCCAAAGACTAAGCAGGGTGGAATGAGACTTTCAGGAAGAGCGTAGGAACAACAGAGGATTCCTCAAGGGCTTAGCAAGCTTATTAAAAGGAAAGAAGAAGAGGGATCATTGAATCCCTATATGTATTGTAGTATTTCCTTATTTCAATCAGTCCCTACGTGGACATTTATCTATGTACTTAGTCCCTGCGTGGACTTGTCTTTCTTTAGTCCCTGCGTGGACACCTAGCTTAGTAATCAGTCCCTACGAGGACTTGTATTATCAGTTTAGCCCCTGCGTGGGCATGTTTTTTCTGTTAAAAGTCCCGTTTAGGGCAATATGTACTTCTTGTTATGTTTAATGGAATGTTAAATTTAAAAATTTCATTTTTTTCATTATATGCATAAATATATTATACATGAAATAAATAAATTAAAAATCATTCCTTTTAAAATAATCTGCCTATTAAATATTCAATAAGAATCTTAAAAGTGTAACCTAGCCTGCATGTCATTATAAGACTTGGCCAAAATGGTAAGACATGTTTAAAAAGATTCAAATCCCTGTTAACATCTGAAAACATGTTAACGCTCCTGGCAGACGTGATTCGTTAAAATCACACACGTCATTCTTTTAATAGGATTCTTCAAAGGATTCCTAACCTAACTTAATGATCTATAAATCATGAGTTTAAATCATCAATTAAGATGATCATATGTTGACCATCCATTGGTAATATAGTGCCTACGGGCCATACTCATTGTCATATAAGACAAAAGACAGTAGTAGTCTACGACTCCCTGTCAGAAAAAGGTAAAGAACTATGTTCAAACCTTCATGCCTTGATTCTCTAAAATCCTGGCTTATGATTTAAAAATGTCCATGTGACTAGGCCTTTTGTGCTACTAATAATACGGCTATTGTTTTATAATTAGGATAAGTTATAATAAAAGTCCTAAATAAATATGACTAACAAATTAACCAAATATGGTATGTGTTTACCATGGTTAATGAATTGCCATAAAAGACAATTCCATAATAAACTCCCAAATAAATTATTGTCCATATCTTATGTAACAGTTCAAACTACATGCCTGACTCGGATGAGATCAACAGTCACCCAAGGGAGGATCATGATAATACCCGAATTAACATAGCGGGTGCAGAACTACAGGCATTAATAGACAATGCTGTTACAAAAGCAATAGAGCGGCCGTATAATGAATATAGCGAGACTCGAAGTAGGACCCTATCCGCACCGCATTCCAAGCCTAAGACTCATTCTGAGGCTCACAGCAAGCCACCCTGCAAGAAGGAAGAGCCAAAGAAAGACGATGACGATCGTCACTCTTCAAATCAACAAAGTGTCCCATCAAAGAAGATCGAGCTTAAGCAGGAACCGCGTGGTAAGTCCTGCACATATAAGTACTTCGTCTCATGCAAACCCAGAGAGTTTACTGGGGAGAAAGGAGCGGTTGACTGCATGACATGGTTGGATGAAATGGATACCGTGGTTGATATCAGCGGGTGCGCTGATAAGGATGTGGTAAAGTTCGTATCTCAGTCATTCAAAGGCGAGGCATTAGCTTGGTGGAGGTCATTAATCCAAGCTACCGGAAAAATCCCATTGTACAATCTGTCATGGGATCAGTTTGTGACGTTGATTAAGGAAAACTACTGCCCTCAGCATGCGGTTGAAAAGATTGAATCTGATTTCTTGTCTCTGGTTATGAAGAACCTGGACTGTCAGGCCTACCTTACCAGTTTCAATACAATGTCAAGGTTGGTTCCTTATCTGGTGATGCCGGAACCCAAGAGGATAGCTCGTTTCATTGGAGGGTTAGCCCCCGAGATTAAGGCCAGTGTGAAAGCCTCCAGACCAGCTACCTTTCGGTCTGCAGCTGATATAGCATTATCTCTTACTCTGGACGCGGTCAGGCAGAGATCGCTGAGAAACACTGATGCTGAGAAAAGGAAGCGTGGGGATGATAACTCACGGCGATCGGATAAGAGACATATGGGAAACAATGACCACAAAAAGAGTTTTGGATCTAAGAAAGATGGTCATCAGTCGGGTGATAAACCCAAATGTAAGATCTGCAAGAAACAGCACTTCGGGAAGTGCAGATATGAGTCGAAATCCCAGTCACAGCCAAGGGCATGTGGGATTTGCAAGTCTTCTGAGCACAAGACCTTGGATTGCAAAAATTTGAAAGATACTACGTGCTATAGCTGCAATGAAAAAGGGCATATCAAGTCCAACTGCCCAAAACTTGCAAAGAAGACTGAGGATGGGAAAAAGACCAATGCAAGGGTCTTCCGGATGGATGCAAAGGAAGCTATTCAGGACGACAATGTGATCACAGGTACCTTCCTCATAAATGATGTTTATGCAAGAGTGCTGTTCGATTCAGGAGCTGATAAGTCATTCGTAGATAATAAGTTTTGTGAATTGTTGAAATTACCTGTTAAAACCTTAAGTGTGAAATATGAGGTGGAATTAGCTGATGGAACCATAGAAACCGCATCAACCGTGTTAGATGGATGTGTTATATCCATTAGGAACCACTCTTTTCCATTGTATTTACTTCCTTTGAAATTAGCCGGTTTCGATATAGTAATAGGCATGGATTGGTTGTCTCGCAACCAAGCCCAGATCGTTTGTGCTAAGAAGCAAGTGGTTGTCAGAGCTCCTCATGGCGAGCCTTTGACAATCCAAGGAGATACTAAGTATGGAATGCCTGAGCAAGTGTCCATGCTCAAGGCATCAAAGTGTTCGACGAAGGGTTGTGTTATCTACATGGCGCAAGTAACTATTGATGAACCAAAGCCTAAGATCGAAGACATACCTATTATCTCTGAATATCCAGAAGTATTCCCTGAAGAACTACCTGGTTTACCCCCAGATAGGCAAGTGGAATTCAGGATTGACATTATTCCTGGAGCAGCACCTGTTGCAAGAGCACCTTACAGATTGGCACCAACAGAGATGAAAGAGTTGAGAACTCAACTGGATGATTTTTTAGCCAAAGGATTTATTAGACCTAGCACATCTCCTTGGGGAGCACCAATCCTGTTTGTGAAGAAAAAGGATGGATCGATGCGTCTGTGCATCGATTATCGCAAACTTAACAAAGTTACTGTCAAGAATCGGTATCCATTGCCCAGGATCGACGACTTTTTCGATCAGCTTCAAGGAGCGAGTTACTTTTCCAAGATCGACTTAAGGTCAGGATATCATCAACTGAAGGTCAAGGATGAAGATGTACATAAGACTGCATTTAGGGCTCGTTATGGTCACTACGAGTTCCTAGTGGTACCTTTTGGACTCACTAATGCACCAGCCGCATTCATGGATCTCATGAACCGCGTCTGCAAGCCCTACATGGATAAATTTGTCATCGTCTTCATCGATGAAATTCTTATTTACTCGAAGAGTCAAGCCGACCATGAAAAACACCTCCATTGCATTCTGAAACTGCTTCATCGAGAAAAGCTCTACGCCAAATTCTCTAAGTGTGAATTTTGGCTTCGTGAAGTCCAATTTCTTGGACATGTGGTTAGTGAACGCGGAATCCAGGTAGATCCCGCTAAGGTTGAAGCTGTCATGAATTGGCAAGAGCCGAAGACGCCCACAGAGATTCGCAGCTTCTTGGGATTGGCAGGATATTACAGGCGTTTTATTGAAAAATTTTCAAGGATTGCTGCACCCCTAACTTCTCTGACTAGGAAGAATATTAAGTTTCACTAGGGACCGAAGCAACAAGAGTCCTTTGATATCCTTAAGCAGAAGCTAAGCAATGCACCGGTGTTGACATTGCCTGATGGAATAGAAGAGTTTGTGGTATACTGTGATGCATCACACACCGGTATGGGGTGTGTGCTTATGCAGAAAGGCAAGGTTATTGCCTATGCTTCTCGACAGTTAAAGGTGCACGAAAAGAACTACACCACCCATGACTTGGAGTTGGGTGCCGTTGTATTTGCACTAAAACTTTGGAGGCACTATTTATACGGTATCAAGTATGTGATCTATTCTGATCACAAGAGCCTCCAACACCTGTTTAACCAAAAGGATTTGAACATGAGGCAACGACGTTGGATGGAAACTTTGAATGATTATGATTGTGAGATTAGATACCATCCTGGCAAAGCGAATGTAGTCGCCGATGCCTTGAGTCGAAAGAAAAGGGTGAAGCCTATAAGAATCAATGCCAAGAGCATTGAGATAAAGAATAATTTGAATGAAAGGTTGTTAGCTACGCAGAAGGAAGCTGTGCTGGAAGCTAACTATCCTGGTGAAAAGCTAGGAGTAACCGAAGAACAATTATCCTATTGCAAGGACGGAATTCTTAGATTGAATGGACGAATATGGGTTCCAGTTTATGGAGGACTTCGAAATATTATCCTCCAGGAAGCCCACAGTTCTAAATACTCCGTTCATCCTGGAGCTGACAAGATGTACCAGGATCTGAAAGCAAATTTTTGGTGGATAGGCTTGAAGAAGTCTATAGCTACCTATGTAGCTAAATGTTTGACGTGTGCGCAGGTCAAAGCTGAACATCAGAAGCCGTCAGGTTTGCTACAACAGCCTGAACTTCCCACGTGGAAGTGGGAAATGGTGACAATGGATTTCATCACCAAGTTGCCAAAGACAAGGAAAGGAAATGATACCATATGGGTGATAGTAGATAGACTAACTAAGTCAGCACATTTCCTACCCATTAAGGAGACCTATAGCTCCGACATGTTAGCCCAATTGTACGTAGATAAGATTGTATCTCTGCATGGCGTACCAGTGTCTATTATCTCTGACAGAGACACTAGATACACGTCACATTTTTGGAAAAGTTTCTAACAATCTTTGGGCACGCGCTTAAATTTTAGTACGGCTTACCACCCCTAGACGGACGGGCAAAGTGAGCGTACAATCCAAAATTTGGAAGACATGCTTCGAGCATGTGTGATTGACTTAGGTGGTAGTTGGGATAATCACCTACCATTAGTCGAGTTCTCCTACAACAATAGCTATCATACCAGCATTAAGGCTGCGCCTTTCGAGGCCTTGTACGGTAGGAAGTGCAGAACGCCCGTATGTTGGGCGGAAGTTGGAGATGTCCAACTGACAGGACCTGAAATAGTCCTGGAGACGACAGATAAGATTGTGCAAATACGCGATCGTCTCAAAGCTGCCAGGGATAGACAGAAAAGCTACGCGGACTTAAGGCGTAAACCTCTAAAGTTTGAGGTTGGTGACAAAGTTCTACTTAAAGTATCACCCTGGAAAGGGGTAATGCGATTTGGTAAGAAAGGCAAGTTAAGCCCGAGGTACATAGGACCATTCGAGATCATCGAATGTGTCGGATCTGTTGCTTATAAGTTAAACTTACCTGAAGAGCTTAGTGGTATTCATAACGTATTCCACATCTGCAATCTGAAGAAATGTCTAGCTGATGAATCACTAGTCATACCACATACAGACGTGCACATTGACGAGAGCTTAAAGTTTGTTGAAAAACCTTTGTCGATTGAGGATCGACGGGTTAAGAAGCTTCGAAGGAAGCATGTACCGATCGTAAAGGTTAAATGGGATGCCCGCAGAGGTCCGGAGTACA
Organism: Helianthus tuberosus; assembly: GCA_030545235.1. Lineage (NCBI taxonomy): Eukaryota > Viridiplantae > Streptophyta > Magnoliopsida > Asterales > Asteraceae > Helianthus > Helianthus tuberosus. The sequence continues at coordinate 38,637 of JARYGA010024819.1, forward strand.
CGTGGGAGGTAGAGTCCACAATGAAAGAAAAGTACCCTCATTTATTTCAGTAAATCTCGAGGCCGAGATTTCTTTTAAGGGGGTGAGGATGTGACACCTCGAAAATTCATGTCCAATAATGTATTGACACGTGTCATAAGCTTTGAACGTGTGGAAGAATACTCTAGAGGGACTAAAGTTGACAAACAATGAAAGTATGTGAATATAAGGGTTCAAAATGTAAACAATGGATAAATATACTTTACAATAACCCTACACGATGTTTATACCCTTAAACGAATGAAGCATGGATCATACGAAGCTAATTGTGGAAGAAAGTGAGAGATTACAAACTTCAGGGGTTAAATGTGTCAACATGTTTAAAGTATACCTCTGAATGACCTTTTAGCAAACCCGAAGCTTTGTAACAATTAATTATGCTCACTAGAATGCATGATAAAAAATTCACCAAGTTTCGTTATCATATGAGAAAGTTATGATAAAATTCGTATACGAGGGGTTAAAAGCGTCAACGATGAAATTTATGACTTTTCGGGTAACAAAAAGTTAACCAAGGACTTAAAAAAGTTGGTATAATTCTTGAAGCCCATAGAAATCAATTTAGAGGGCTCAAAGTGCAAAACAAGAGGTCAAAACAACTTTTAGGAGGACCAGGGGCCAAAAATGCAATTATTAAAAACTTGTTAACCTGACACCAGGCCTCACACGGGCCGCGTAAGCCCAGGCAGACCCTTACGTGGGCCGCCTCAGCCTCCCAGTTACAAAAACACAGACAGGTGTCTGTTCAGCCCTTTAACCGACTTGGATTGCTTGTTTTACATACTATGGGCGACCCCAACTGGTTTTTAGGCACTAGGGACACATGTTTAACATCAGGGAACATGTATAGCATTGTTTGGCACCATCTTGATCAATCAAGATCACTATATAAAGACCCCCACATTGATGCAACTTTGATCATTCACTCATAACTTCACTTTTGAAGACTTCTGGAGCACAAGTGCAATCCCTAAGCATCTCTGGTCGTAATTAGGACCTTGGTAAGCTTCCTTAACCTTCCCTAATCATGTTTTGCTTAGTTATTAGCTTAAAAGTCAAACCGCCGTAATTAAGGTTTGACTTATTGATTAATCACTAATGGTCCAGTGATTAGTCAAACTTAAGGTAGTTATAAGTTGGTAATTATGTGGGCAATAAACCCTTAAAAGGGCACCCTCTGATTCCCACTCTAACTAGATCATTTGACGGGTCAAACTTAATCCAAAAAAGTCAACAGAAACATAATTTTCGAATTAACACATAACTAGCAATGTAGAAGGCGTGTAACCTATTTTATCACTCATATAACTTGGTAATAAGTATAAGAAGTGGTCTAAGCTTGTTTGATCCGACAATTTTCTGTTTAGGCTCGGTTCAGAACCGAAAGTCGCAAAACTTTGACTTTTTCTTTGACTTCAGTTCTGACCCGATTTAGATGGGTTTAGAAATGCCTTAGAGCTTCCCTAGGACCAGGTTACATGATGGTATAACCCTCTGTGATTGGCTCGTTGATTGTCCGATTCGTTTACACGTTTCTGTTAAATGCCTAATGTTGACCAATATGCCCATTTGACCTTAAAACGAGAATTTTGGAAATGTGAGAGGACAATAATCTTTGTTACTGATTTATAAACATGTCCCTAAAGTTTCACATCAATTGGAGGTCTAGATTAGGAGTTATGCTCGATAGCGTAATTAGAAAGCTTTTTATTAATTAAACGGCATAATTAGCGTAAAGCCTATCTAAACCCAATTTTTGCCACCAAGCCTTTTACCCACTGATGTAATATAATATTTTGAGATTTTTGAAGATTTTTAATTATTTTTAAACTGATCATAACCTAAGGTTATCGCCTTAATTCGGTAATTACCGATTATACCCTTTTTGCTTGTAAAATGAGTTTACATAATATTTTGACACCAATTCAATTGCTACTGATTTTATATAATAAATGAAGTATTTTGAACTTTATAACCTGATTAGAAAACTCAGATTTCCTGTATAACCCGGAAATCGCTTAAAACGGCTTTTTACGTGTATTAAACACCTAGTATGGGTTTAAAACCATTTTGTCACATAAGACTTATCACCAACTGATATAACCTATTAAATTAAGTTATTTTACTAATTATTTCAGAACCAAATCTCAGAATTATAAATAATCTCTTTTATAATCTTTTAAATGACCAAAATACCCCTACGGGGCTTAAATTGAGATTAAACTCGTTTTGGGCATAATGGAAGGTATCCTACTGATATCACAATATATTTAATGCGTATTAACTTAGGAAACCTGTTCGTGACTCATTCGGTTACCCGTTATGCGTTATTCGCGTTTGGTTCGGTTTATGTAACTAGTTTACATAAATTAGCCGAAACGGGTCAAACCTTATCATGTTTATCTCAAAATCCAGAATGTGTTTAGTTTACCCATATTATACAAGTCTTCAAACTTGTCGGGTCTAAATCACATTCTATTCCGGTCTTCGCTTAATCATGCGTTCGAACCTTATCTTCCTTTAAAACTAACTGGTCTAAGTTCAGGCTTAATTAAAGACCCGATAGGATTCTAATAGGTTGTTATAAACCTTCGTTCTAGAATAGGAGACCCGGTAAAAGCTACGTGCACTTGCTTGTTGTGATTATTACTTTCAAAAGTAAATACTTTTAACTTATTTTCCCTTATACGGGCTTGGGGTACGGTATATAAAATACCGCTTGGCCGGGCATTGAATCTTTAATCGTATGATGGTTAATTTATTGAAATGACCCGTTTGAATTGTTTTGTTGCTTAAAGCCTTTGGGGGTTAATGACCATGTCCCGGATATCCTTGGCATCATTTTACGAAATGGCCACGACCTAAGTACACGGGTGTAGGCGTACACCCGTTAGTACATATATTAATAATAAGGTATAACCACCGGTTTCGGGAATAACCCGCCGCGGGACTATATCATGTGGTGTGTCTATTAAGCTCTAACCCGGTGTAAACCCGGGCTACTGAACGCATAAGAAACATGTCATTCTTTTACAAGTTTATGTATAAATAATTATCCCAAGTTATAAAAGTTTGTGCCACGTGCATTCGAATCAATTTTATTAAACCTTTTAAAAAATGAGTCAGTTAATTGTATTTACCAGTGTAAACTGACATATTTTCCCAAAAAGGTTAAGAGCAGGTACTACTCGAAATAGGCTGGCTTTCTCCTAGCATCCACAATAAGTCTCGCAAGCTTGGATGACATAAACTGTTAAACAATGTTTTCTTTTTATTTGATCCACCTGTGGATTATTTTCAACTATCTTGTGATACTTAATATTACAATTATATTCGGTTGAAATATATCTATCTTTTGCTTCCGCTGTGCATTTAAATATTGTGTTGTTTGACTATGATGATATCAACTACGTCACAATACTCCCCACCGGGCCCACCGGTGAAACGTGGAAATATTGGGGTGTGACATAAATGAATGTGGTGTGGCTATAAAAACCACCCCTTGGTTCATTTGCAAAGTGATGAAGGTTTTAGACTTGGGGGAGAGATCACCACTTGGTCTCTCCCCGGATGTATGCTCCTTTGGTATGGTTCGACTAGTTTGTAATCGGGCCGCTTTGTAACGTTATGCTACCAAATTAATACAAGGAAGTTGTGTTATCGGTCTCTAATCTCTCCCGTCTTGAACATAATCACACACTAATAACGGGTTACGGTCCAGAATCTTGATCCTACAGTTACTGCATCAGACTGCACCAGTTTGTCATCTTCAGACTCAACATCTTATGAATCAGCATCCTTAACAATTACTAGAGGATCCTGATATTTGGCATCAACAGATTGTGCTTGATCGGAGGATACTTCCTTTTGGAAACCGAGTCTAGTTACGAATTCTCCTATGTCTAGTGAAACTGTAGGCTCAAAGTGAGGCTTATCCTCCTCATAGGCATCTTGGTATAATTGTGTCTAATTGGTGGCGGACACTTTTTATGGCCAACATATGTGACATCCGTTTTCTTTTTCTGTAAGTCAATGATGTGATCCAGCACATACCTAGAGCTGGAATAACTATATATCTTAAGCTGAATCACCTCATTTTCACATTTGACACATGCCAATTCTTTCTTTGTTTCTTCAAGCATGTTAATGTAATTGTTAATCGCGGGTTGTTTTCTTGAAACAGTTCTTGTTACCTCAGAAAGATCTTTTCTTAAGGTTTCAATTACATTTTTTCACTCCTTTTCATTTTTCTTAAGAAACATATTGGCCTCGGTGCTTTTTGAAAGATCCACAATCAACTTTTGATTGTGGACGAATGTCACGTCATATTTACCTTCCAACTCAGACAACTTAGCACCTAACTCAACACACTTATCACAAGTAACAGTAGTTGGTTTATCGGAGCATACCTGACTTGATTGACCGCCAACATTCGCCATGAAAGCAAAGTGATGAGAATAGTATCCATCATTAGATCAACCGCTACTTTCTCTACAAGAATTGATCATCTGTTTTGCACGTTTTCAGCATCACTCAACAACTTTTCTACATCTGCATCGATGGTTTCACTTGACACTTCTTCAATACCATCCTCACTTGAGCTTGAGCTTTCTCCATCCGAAACCACACTGTATCTAAAACAACCTTAATCTTCGGACGAATCACCATTTTAAGCCTGCTTGATATGCTAGACTACTTTAGCATAACAAGCTGTTACACCCAAACCTCCACTACACAATCGCACAGACCAATTGCAGTTCTCGACAGCTTAAACGACTAAGGATTTTGTGTTGTTTACGTTAGAAGATCCAGCTTGATTAGAATTTTCGACAGGTACCATTGCATGTTAGTATTTTTGGAGTTCTGGTTTGACTGGTTGATCCGTTTTCTGAAAGGGTTTTGGTTGCCATACTGAGGTGGTTTTGTGCATTCACGCTTGAAGTGTCCTCGTTCTCCACATCTGAAACATCTAACCTCCTGCTTATCAAAACCATAGTTCATGTCTTGATTACTCTCCAAACTTATTCTACCAGTACTTTCCATAAAGTCTTTTGCCCGTTGAACAGCACTTGCAAACGCCCATTTAATGTCTATCAACTCCATTTCATCTTTGTCTATCCGTTGGTAATCTTCCTGTGTCAGGTTGATATTACCAATTTGACCTGCCACCAACCCGCAATAAGCACTAACTAGCATGTTCAAAAGTTCCATGTGTTCCTTTGCAACTTCGACACTGACTTTAGAGAAGCTTGAAGTATCGAGACAAATGATATTTGGGTTAGCAGTTGGGCCAGCACTGAAAGTTGATGAAATATTTCCATAGCATGCTTGTTGGTTTGACTGAGCAGGATCTAGAAAAGGTGATGGAACGAAGACTTGAGAAGTTGACTCAGATGGTTGTGGTACGAAGGGATTGCTTGATGGAAGGAAAGGATTGGCGTTTGACATAAAGGCGGTATGTGGTTTTGTTGCTTGGATAGGTTTTGCCGTATTGTTGATTCCACCACAGTTTCCAAAGTATACTTCTGGATTCTGTTGAACGGGCATCCTCTTTGCTTTCCTGATCTCTTCTGCATTCTTATTCTCCAACATTTGAATGAATTCATAGATGTTGGTAGTATCCAAAACACCATTAAATTTCAGAATTTCTAAGAATCCACTCCACATTGGTGGCAAAGCATCCGCAAACTTCGCAACAATCTCTTGAGGAGTTACTATCACGGCATACGAGAACATCTCACTAAGCAGATGATAAAACCTTGTAGACATATCTCCAAGTGACTCATTTTCCATAAACATGAATCCATCAAATTCTTTCTTGAGTAGATCATGTCTATGTTTGTGAGCTGCCTCATTCCCTTCTCCTCTTGCTCTTAATGTATCCCACAAGGCTTTGGTGGTGGTACAATATACGAACTGATGATAAATTTCTTTGCTCAACGCTTGAGTAAGAATGGCAAATGCTTTCTTTTCCAGATCGTAAGCTTTCTTATCTTGTTCACTCATCGCCGCCAACGAAGTCAGATCTGATCCGGCTTCCTCAAGAGCTTCATTGTATGCAGTTGTAAAACATGTCCACAACTCGGTTTTTTGACCAAGAACATAAGTATGAAATCTCCCCTTCCACCCCGGTTAATCATTTATATGCATGAGTTTTGGTGGTCGGTTGTTGCTGCCGGTTTCATTTTCACTCAAGAGAAGACTTTGTATACTTTGGTTTTGGTTTGCCACAAAAGACCATTGACTTGCGGATATCATTGCGGATTGCGAAGGCATAAGAGATTGAACCCATGACGTGGCGGAACTATTTTGTTGAGAATTGTTACTAGTGTTTGACTCTTGAATCCAACCCCAAGGATTTGTAGTCATCTTGAGTAAGAACAAAGAACTTATATGGCTACTGTAAGTTACTGTAAAAACAAAACAAAACAAAGTGAAGTGACTGGATTAAAACTCAACAAAATAGATAATGATTCGAAATAGATTTTTTTTATTCGAAACAGAATTTTTGCAAATGAAATATCGAAACAGATGACAAGTAAAACAAGTGATCGAAACAGAGTGTGCTTATCAAAATAGAGTGATTATCGAAATAAAGCTTTTTGTTTCGAATAAGAAACTTTGTGAAAATGATTCTTGGAATTCGAAATAAAAATATAGATTTCTATTTCGAAAATTTCTATTTCAATACCTTCTGTTTCAAAAATACTTGTTTAAGAATTTCTGTTTCGAAAACACTTGTTTGTGAATATCTGTTTCGAAAATATGTCTATTTTGAAAATAAGTCTATTCCGAAAATATGTCTATTTTGAAAATAAGTCTATTCCGAAATAATGTCTATTTCGAAAATAAAATGAATGTAAATTGGATGCACTTTTGTTTCGAAACACGTGAGTTAAGAAATAAATGGTTTCTTTTTGTGTTTCGACAAGGATTCCGACCAAATGCTTCTCACCGAAAAATATGAAACCCAAATATTCAACTCTCAAACTCACTAAAATTTATGTTTTTGATAATCTTAGACTGTTTTGACAAGTTTTCAACCAAAATTATCACAAAACAACATCATTTTAGTAAGTTTTAGTCCATTTTATCATATAAAAGTGGGTTTTCAGTTTTTGAACGAGAACACCTCAATAAACACTTAAAAACCACTCAAATCTCACAAGAAAGCTTGATTTTCAACAAGGAATCGAGCCAAAGCTCTGATACCACTTGTAGGTCCCTAGAGGAGGATCTAGATCACCTATTCCTTGTTGTTTAACATATAACCAAGTGCGGAATCCTTGATAATATGCAAATCTAAGCAAAGAACACACACAAACACAAGATGGGTTTCAGTGTTTAAAGCTCAATGTTTGATTTCAGCAGAGTATGGATACAAGGGTTTACAATAATGCTCTTTCTCACTGAAATGGTGCTCTCTTATTAAAACAGGGGAGACTCACTGGTATTTATAGCACATATCAGTGAGTTACACAACGAAACATGTCCCCCAAACAACGAAACACAAGATACAACGAACCATGTCCTTTTGTCATTGAAACTAATCGAAATAAGCTTGAATCTGATCATCATCAACGAAAAAGAATTGGTCTTGCATCATCATCATCATCATCATCAAAACAGACTTGAATAATGGAGCCCCTCATCGAAATAGAATAAGGAAGTAATCTCCATCATCGAAACACCTTTGAATTAATCGAAATAGACATAGAGTCTATTTCGATATAGACTATCCAAACAAATCCCTTGTGTTTCAATGACCCTTCTAATATACTTGTTTCGATGTCTTTCCAAAATACATGTTTCGATGGCATCTCACATATACTAACTGTTATGTTAAGTGTGACAGGAGGATATCACTATGTTGTTTCAATACGCGACGAACCGAATCATGCCACATCCACAGAAGTGCATCAACAATGTTTATATAGATCCAAGTTACAATTTGATGGGTATTGGAATGAACATTTCTAGAGACACCGAGCGAAGGTGTGGCCGGGAAATGTGAATGGAGGTGGGGGAATCATTCCATCCAAAGAACAAGGACGTATTGAAGAGTTAAGGGATTGATACAACCCACTAGGTGGAGATTGTGGTGTTAATGGTTTGTGACGTGTGTTAGAGTATATTTTTTACTAATGTTGACAAACTCGACACAATTTTGGAAGAACTCTATGTTGTGATTGTAGTTAGCAGAAACGTCCACCAAAAATCACAATGCTGGATAACATTGTGTTATTCGACATACCATTGTGAATAAAGGAGGTGTTGATGGTGCTAGTGCTAGCTATCGACATCTTGTCAACATGAAAATGTCCATCCCTTATTTTGATTTCTTACATGATGTTAGGTATGTGAAATGATAATTCCAACGCTGAGTTTCACGAATCTTGCAATGATGATGAAGTGTCACATCAAGACATAGAGGTTGACAACAAGCACAAGAAGCTCCAAACATAATGTTGGATGTGACAGAAGATGCTAGCATGGAGGAGAGCTAAGAAATCAAGGGAACATAAGATGGAAAGAACGAAGACAAAGAAGTTAGGTGGAGGTATTGAAAATCAATAAAATTAAATAATGGATGAAAACATGAAAGCAAAGTTGGCAGTTGTGACATTTAGGAAGTGGAGATTGAAAGAACCAATCCACTAAAGCTCTCTCCTACAAGAACTCGAGGACAAATTCTTTTCAAGTGAGGAAAAATAATAAGAGAACGATAGCTCGAACGAGTGACTCGTACTTGTACCTATGGAATGTGAAAGAAAAGTGAAAAACCGATTCATAACTCACAAAGTTATCTTCATAAAACTTTTTTTAATAAGTTTTGAATGTTGGTTATTTTAATTAATTAAAATTCTAGCCAAATCTACAGTGGATAGTTAACATTATTATTGCTGTAAGACATGATCCTCTGTTCGGGGAAACTGCTACCTACTTAATTGGCTCGGCAGGGTGCAACTTGGCCATTTGGTCTTACAGTTGTTGGCACAGTCTCATTAAAGAATCTGTGGAGAATGCATGAGAATCTTCAATTTTAATATTCGATTATTTTTTTTCAGTTTATTACAAGTAGTATAAAACAAAGTGAACTAGGTAATAAAAAAAGCTTGCTCAAACTTCGGACAAGAAAACGTTGACTTAAACGAAAGTCAAAAGTCATCGAAGAAGAAATAGGGATGCATCGGAAGGATCCACTAAAAAGTGGATTTTGCCTAAGTAGCCTAAGAAGGAATCTTAACCATTCATTTTTCAAATCAATGGTTAAGATGAAAGGGTAGGAGAAAGGAGGAGTGCAAGGGTATCTTGGGAAAATCCTATTTATGGACTTTCTCTCTCCACATGCAAGTCACATGCATATTCCACCCTCTTTTTTTAAACGTTCATAACTTTTTTATACGACATTATTTTTTCATAAAAATTTCACCATAAAATCGAGCGTCTTTTTATCTTTAATTTGAGTACCATATTGCTATATAAAATATGAAGACTAAAAAAACCCACTTAAATGTGTTGTATTTCTATGTTATATAACATTTTTTGTGCTGAATTTTTGTACTATATTTTTGTGCTAAATTTTTTGTGCTGAATTTTTTTGTCTTAAATTTTTTTTTCCTCAATTTTTTTGTGCTAGATTTTTTTGTACTACATTTTTTTGCTAAATTTTTCCGTGCTATATTTCTTTGTACTAGATTTTTTTGTGCTATATTTTTTTGTGCTAGATTTTTTTGTACTAGATTTTTTTTTATTATATTTTTTAAAAACAAAAGGGGTGCCACATGTCATTT
>JARYGA010024820.1:0-54256 GCA_030545235.1 Helianthus tuberosus
TAGAATTTCAAGTCGGAGATAAGGTACTCTTGAAAGTTTCTCCTTGGAAAGGAGTAGTTCGGTTCAGAAAGAAGGGAAAGCTAAGTCCAAGGTACGTAGGACCATTCCCAGTAATCCAGCGTATACGACCAGTTGCTTATCGTTTACAACTACCAGAAGAGCTAGCCGGGGTACATGACGTATTTCATGTATCCAACCACAAGAAATGTCTATCTGACGAATCCCTGGTAGTACCTCTTCAAGATATAGAGGTAAATGAAAAGTTAAAATTTGTTGAGAAGCCACTGCAGATAGAAGACAGAAAGGTCAAATTCCTCAAACACAAAAGACTAGTACTGGTCAAAGTAAAGTAGGATTCAAAGAGAGGACCTGAGTACACTTAGAAACTGGAATCAGAGATGAAGTGAAAATATCCCTGCTTGTTCCAGTAAATCTTGAGGACGAGATTTTAATAAGGTGGGGAGGATGTAACAACTCTCACTAAAAAAAACATTATTTCTTATTTTAATTTGCCCAATAGGAAACCCTAATTGAGACCCCCAAGTAATCTTGCATAACCCTTAAAATTTTCAGAACAATCAAAATCAGGGTCAGGGCCCCTAAAACTTAAGGGGGGGGGGTATTCCATAATTGTTATTATCTTCACATTTCGTTGAAATGTCGACTCACCCAAGATAGGTAGACACGAGGCTACCCTATGCTAGAAGTGGTGCCCTCGCGCCACGCGAGGGAGCCAATTTTTCAGTATAAGTACAGGGCATTGGCACTTGAATTTTGGCGTTGGTTCGACGTAAAAACTCGTTTCGTACATTGAGATATCGTATGTTTACTTCAAAACACACACACAACACGAAATTCTGGCGCGATAACAGGGTAATAACTCGATCACTGATATGATTTAATAACCGATCGATAAAAACCAATCCGATGGATATTTAAGTGCTGCCCGTATTTGGGCTATACTTTGTCATTCGTCGTGAAGGTTTTGGATCTCGTGAGTTGTTGTAAAAGTTGTATTAAGTTACTGACCTAGTTTTCGTGTGCATTATTATTTGAATTAGGTTGACCAGGCTAAAATCAGTAGGCTAAATGCTGCTCGTTTAAATCTGCAATGTGAGTCATTCTCCTTTTATCAAATTGTTTTCTTAAAACTCTACTTGTTTTCAAAGTTATAATTACAGGGATTAAGTCTTTGTAATCTTCAATTACTGCCGGTAAGTGGGGTTTTGTATACATTACTTGATACCCGTCACCATTGGACAACGAGTTAGCCAATGGGTGATCTGACCATAGTCACAGATACAGTCGAGTGACAAATACTGATTTGGGGTAATTGGTTGATAGAAACAATGTAATCACCCTTAATACTGTATATTATAGGAAAGTGTCATTTTGTGCAACTTGAGTGACTCGCCAGTATTTCTCTGCTGATAAAACCTTTTTAAAACATGTTTCAGGTGATCTGCTGTGACCCAGGAAAAAGTGCCGTGTAGCACTACAAGCTTGAGGAAGTGGCTCAATAAAATAAAGAAACATGTTTTTGTAAAAACAGGGATTTCTCAATGAAATCACCTTTATTGTAAATTATGGGTGTTATCCCCAAAATTGTGAAATAAAATAAATTGGGTATTTTCAAGTTTTAAAAAGATCCTGTTAAACTTCCGCTGCCATCATATTAGTTACCACGGGTTTTCTGTCCCGCGGCTCCTGGACCGGGTAAAACCGGGTTGGGGGCTGAGACAGAAAATGGTGGTATCAGAGCAACTGATTTAAGCCAATTAAGTATTTAGAAATACTTAATTTTTTTGATTGCTATTCTGTGATTATGTGAAAATTCAATTTACAAAATTTTAACTTAGAATTTTATATGTTTCTTCATATGCTAACAGCATGAATGAGTTGTCTGAAGCACTTCAAAACTTTACTATCCATACCACAGATATGGATACCACCAGTACCTTCACTAGCTACCAGGCTGATACTGAAGAGCCAATGGTATTCCAAGCCCAACCTCAGGAGAAACCAAAACCGAAAAAGAGAAGGAGACTCGTAGGTTGGAGGCGTGTACGCAGGAAGAAAACAACGGTACCGAAAGTCAAAAAGACTGAGGATCCGATGGATAAAGGCAAGGGAATAGAGATTGGGGAAAGTTCTATGCAAGCCCAAGAAATGCCACCTTGGGAGGAGCTGGACCGCCAACTGGCAAATAGCGACCTCATCGGACCTGCCGATGAGACTCTCTTCAATTACCCAGCAGAAGCCCAACTTCCAGTCAATCTGGAACCGGCTATTCCAGATCCCCTTGTTAACCCCCGACCTCTAGGAGAGCTGGAAGAATGGTGGACCACTGACTGGCAGTTTCAGAATCTCTTGAATAACCCTAATACCTTTTTCCCTCAGTTTGACCCCGAGCCTCCACTACACCCACCAATGAGCTCAGAAAACTTGGTTGAACTCCGCCATTATGGCGAGGAGCTGGTGGACGCCGTAAATAGAATCCGAGATGTGGGAGAGAGGATATCATGGAAATTCGACGAGAGGGATCGTCGTTTCTGAGAAGCCAGCTGACGGGGATTGTGTGACTGTGTGGTTGTGGTTGTATAATAACAAAATAATAATAATAGTAATAAAAATATAATCCATGTAATATAACGGGTGTGAACGGACGCATAGTAATATATAAAATATGGAAGTCGAAAAATCGACAATTTTGACTATATGTGTGACGTGATTTTGTGCGATTGTTTTGCATTTAGTCATTATTTATTTTTTTCTAATAACTTATATATATTAATTACCAGATGGAACATGCTGGTAATGAACCAGTTAACGAGGGTAACCAATCCGCGCAAAACCATGAAGATCAATTTCGGAATAGACAAGATATAGAGAATATCATTGCTCAGGGAATAGCCAATGCTATTCCAGCAATCATTGTTGCTGCCCGAAATCCAGTTGAGCCTCAACCAATTATTCCCAGCAAACGTACTCATGAAGAAAACTTCAGTAATAGCGTAAATGGAGGCGGTAACATTAATAATACTGATAATGATGGGATGCAAGCCCCATTCCTTAAAAGAATGAAAGCTGCAACACCTGATTGCACTTATAAGGAATTTCTTGCCTGTAAACCTATTGAATGTGCAGGCAATGAAGGGGCGACTGCTGCACTGCGTTGGTTGGAGAAAACTGAGGCAGTAATTAAAATTAGTAAATGTGCCGAGGAGGATAAAGTCATGTATACGTCGCATCTTTTTAAAGAAGGGGCGCTAGAATGGTGGAATATGATACTACAAGCCAAGGGAAGCGATGTGGCCTATGCCATGAATTGGGAAGAATTTAAAAGTCTGGTGGAAAGAAAATTATGTCCCGAATATGAAAAGGAACAAATGGCATATAAGTTCCTGAACCCTCGGATGGTGGATGTGGACTGTCGAGTGTATACTTCGACATTCTTCGAATATACTAGAGTTGTACCAACCCTGGCTTCGCCAGAACTGGTACTTATTTCCCGCTATATTTGGGGTTTGATTGATGAAATTCATGATATCGTTAAAGCTGCGAGACCCCGCACGATTGATGATGCGGTGGAATTAGCCAACACTTTGACTGACGGACTGGTGCGTACGCGAGAAGAAAATAGGAAGAAAGAATTGGCTCAGAAAATTTCCCAAGGTTTTCGTGTGGGTTATCATAGCAATTTCCAGGGAAAGGGAACTGGATCATCTTCCACTCCGCCGTTCTGCAGGAACTGTAAAAAGAAACATTTCGGAAAATGTAATGAAACCTGCAACTTCTGCAAAGCTATAGGACATCGTGAAGAAGATTGCAGAAGGAAAACAAAGATCTGCTACAACTGTGGAGAAGCTGGGCATTTTAGACCAGAATGCCCTAAATTGGTTAAACCAGCAGATAACAAGGCCAAACCTGCTGAAGGAACTAACAAGAAGAATGCAAGAGCCTTTCAATTGACCACACAGGAAGCCGAACTGATTCCTGACGTAATAGCTGGTACGTTCTTAGTTCACAACGTTTACGCAAAAGTATTATTTGACTCTGGTGCAAACCAAAGTTTTATAAATACTTCATTGTGCCAAGCTCTTAAACAACCTTTAACCAAACTTAGGTAGATTTATACAGTAGAAATGGCGGACGGGAATTCTGTTAACATAGATACGGTTTTGCAAAAAGAAAATATAGAACTTTCAGGTCATAAATTTTCTGCAAACCTCTTACCTATGAATTTAGCTGGATTGAATGTCGTGTTAAGAATGGATTCGTTAGTAGCCAACCATGCTCGAATCCTCTGTGATAAGAATTCTATAGAAATTCGTGCACCCACAGGAGAAGTAATTATGATTACAGGGGATAAGCCGCGTAAACCAATGAAGTTCATTTCGGTAATGAAAGTTGCTAATTATGAACGAAAGCAAGGAATAGTGTATATGATTTCAGTAATCATTAGCACTAAAGGTAAAGAATTTAAGGAAATTCCTGTAGTATCAGAATACTCGGATGTATTCCCAGAAGAGTTACTAGGATTACCACCAGATAGGGAAGTAGAATTTAGAATTCATTTGATTCTTGGAACTATACCTGTAGCAAAGGCACCTTACCAATTAGCACCCACTGAAATGTTAGAACTGAAAAAACAGTTAGATGAATTATTAAGTAAAGGATTTATACAACCTAGTTCATCCCCTTGGGGAGCACCAGTGTTGTTCGTAAAGAAGAAAGATGGTTCTATGCGAATGTGTATCGATTATAGGGAACTGAATAAGGTTACAATTAAGAATCGATATCCATTGTCTAGGATTGATTATCTTTTTTATCAATTGTAAGGAGCTAGATACTTTTCTAAGATAGATTTACGCTCCGGATATCATCAATTGAAGGTACAAGAAGAAGACATACCTCGAACTGCTTTCAGAACTAGGTATGGTCACTACGAGTTTACAGTCATGCCCTTTGGGCTAACAAATGCTCCGGCAACATTTATGGATATGATGAATAGAATCTGTAAACCGTATTTGGATAAATTTGTAATTGTCTTCATTGACAATATACTTATTTATTCCAAAAGTCAGGATGAGTATTGTGAGCACCTGTATACACTCTTAACTTTGTTAAGAAAGGAAAAGCTTTATGCTAAATTCTCGAAGTGTGAATTTTGGCTACAGGAGGTGCAATTTTTGGGTCACATGGTGAATCATTAAGGCATTCACGTAGATCCCTCCAAGATAGAAGCGATCACCAAGTGGAAGGTCCCGCAATCAGCTACGGAAGTTAGAAGTTTTCTAGGATTAGCTAGATACTATAGGCGTTTCATTAAAGATTTTTCTAAGATAGCTGTGCCATTAACTAAGCTAACCTGTAAATTGGTTAAGTTTGAATGGGGACCTAAGCAAGAAGAGGCTTTTAAGATTTTAAAGCAAAAGTTAACAAACGCCCCAATTCTTGCCTTACCAGAAGGGACAAAAGACTTTGAAGCTTCTAAGCTAGGATTAGGATGCGTGCTAATGCAACGCAGAAAGATAATTGCGTATGCATCAAGGCAATTGAAAAAGCACAAAGAAAATTATACGACTCATGACTTAGAATTAGGGCCGATAATCTTTGCCCTAAAGATTTGGAGACACTATCTGTATGGAAGTAAGTTTACTGTTTATACAGATCATAAAAGCTTAAAGTACATATTTGGGCAAAAAGAATTGAACTTGAGACAAAGAAGATGGATGGAAATTCTATGTGACAACCCTCACATTTACAGGTATCCGTACACTAAATTGATATTTAATTAGTGCTTAATTACTGTGCTTGCTTACAATTATTTAAACTGCTTTCTGATACATACATACTAATGCATCACATTTTATTACTGTCACTCCATTCATTACACACAAACAATAGTGACAAACTTGATGCACAAAGCACAGTTAGCACACTAAACGGATAACCCAGAAAACATGTTGACATTACCAGCACCAAAACGGACATTGTTCTGAGGCCAGTATGAGCTGGGAGTAGATTACTACACTAGTAGGGAGTGTATGGAGGTGAGAATTATTAAACTATGTCACTAGGTGGTAGTTACAGTGACCGGAAGTGCCTAAAACATACTTAAATTGCAGAATTCTGCACTATATAACCAAAATTCAGCTTTTAACAAAGCTAGTAAAGTGTAAAAACTTGCCAAAATAGTCCTAGACACTTTCCAAAGTGTTGGTAATTTAATGTGTCACTAAAAACAATATAAAAGACACTTTAAAGCTTTATTTAGCACTTTAACGGATCAACATCCAACCGAACAACCGGACTTTACCCGGAACACAAAAATATTGTCAAACACATTGTTTTTATTTTTCTAAGCTAGTTAGGGTCCCCGAGCACCCTAACACACTATATATTACACCACACACATAAATCACCAACTTAACTTTGGAATTCAAACTAGAAGCACTAACTAATTAGTTGAAACTCAACTAAACCAACCCCCCTTTTTACTACACGGTTACAAGTGACCCCCACCATAGATTATATTAGAATTCTCTAATTGATCTTGTCTCCATCTTTTTATGACATAATATACATTGGACAAAGTACTGTTGGAAAATTATAAAATAACCCACAAGATCATAACTTCTCATTTGTCATTCACCCACCAACATTCTTCTTCTCTTCTTCCTCCTTCCTCTACTCACGGCCAACGCACACACACAACACCAACATTTTCAAACTTGGTTCTTCCATTCTAAGGTGTTCACAAGGTGTTTCTAGCTAAGTAAGGAAGCTTGGTGCCGTTGGAAGTTGAAGGACCTTCACCGTTTGCTTTTATCCACTTGTTTTCTTCACTTGATCTTCCCTAGCCTTGTGCTAGTAGTAAATGTTTCAAATCTTCATCTTGTTCTTATTTTTAGTGGTTAATGATGTTTAAACATCAAAAACATAAGAACTCTAAAGAACCTTAAACAAGATCATGAACATAAAAGCTTTACACAAAGGTCATGAGATGAAGGGTGATAATACATGGTAAATCTGAATTAAATGAACAAAAACCTGCTGTAAACAACTTATGGTCTGATGTTTAACATATTAGAAAGGATGACGATCGTATGCGTGCGTTCTAGGAACATTTAACCTATAAACAGCTTGCTGATTTGCATTTTCAGCCGACTTTAACTGGCTGTAAATAGATCATAACTTAACGAAAAACTGATTTTCTTGAGTCTATAACGTGTTATTATGAAATACGGTTCTAATGGCACCAGAATCATAATTTTTGGACTTCGTTTGCTATTTTTAAAGGGTCGTTTTCTAACAGCAACTAAAGCTGCTTTTTTCTGCTGAAAATATGTGTTGTATTTTTCGTCATAACTTGAAATCGGTGTAGGATTAGGTCATGAAATTTGTACTGTAGGTGACCACCGATGTATTTGTAATTCTATCACTGGAATTTCGTAAATCAGACTCTCGATGAATTTTAAATAAATTATTCCGTGGACTGCAGTCAGAAAAAGATAAATCTGATTTCCGTCCAGAAAATGATTTTCTATAAAATATTGGTAATGATATGGACCCCGATATTTTTGCACAATAATATTTGGATCATATAAGACACTCTGTAAAAATTTGGGAATTTTTGGAATAAGATAACTATTTTAATAAAATACCCGAAAACAGCTCAGTTTCGTTTATTAAAACTGAAAGGATATAAGTAGTATTTTGCATGCCTAAATGTCGGGTTGGTTACTTGAAAGCGATCTAACGTGTTATATGTTAAAGAAAATGATACGCTAGTAAGCGTGGACGCCTCCATTTACAAATGAAACTCTGGCAAAATTTTCCTAAAAACCCAACATTTAGAAAATATTTTTCTAACAATTATTACAAGTATATTTTATAACTTGCGTTTCAAATATAAACTTCGCCAGAAATTTTGTTACGAAACACAAAGTATTGGAGGTTGGATTTTCGTAGATAAAAATGGGTAAATATATATTTAGAATATATATTTTATACTGAGACACTCGTGTGATTATTTGTATATTTTGTGAACTAGTTATATTACCTTAGGGTAAATAATATAACTTACAAAATACCATGGAAATTACAACTCCAAAATAATACCAAAAACTGCAAGGAATAAGATATTTAAGTTACACACGTAATATTGAGGAACCGAACAAGAAAACGTAACTTACGAATTATTCCGCAGAATACTCTTACATGTATATTTTTGGTAAAATATTATTTTGGAAACTAAAGAAGTAAAATATATTATTTTTGGGAAAAGTAAATATATTTTGGAATACATTATTTCTGACGAATAAGGTGATACATATATTACTTTGAGAATACGAGTATAAATTACCCCCACCCTTGGGAAAGAGATACGCATATACAATACTTGAGAAGTATAACTCCAAAATAGTTGTCTAACTATTATTCCAAAACCTTAAAAACAGTTATAACTTGAAATAGCACCAAGAAACGAAACTCAAGTACATTAATACTAAGCAAAGGCACGGCCCTTTCGCCTAATAGACGTTAATACACTGTAAGTAGTCGTGTTTGCTGAGGAGACTTGGGTTACACATACTGAAGACGCAATACAGTGAGTTCATGTCTCCCTTTTCTCTTAACTGTTTTCAGTTTTTTTATACTTCGGGGGTGGAATACATGTTACAGTAATTACAGACACTTTTTATACATGGTATGGTTAGCTTAAGGAGGGTTGACTACTTAGATCATGTGAGTGGGTAGGTTGGAACTAGAGGCCATTAATCCTCATTGTAGGACCGAGGGACATTAGTGATAGATCTATTTGGGTGTAGCAAGCCCCACTCCTGCGCCCGCTGAGTGGACCAGGTGGTGACTAAGTGCCCGACGCACAAATCCGCTAGGTTTGAGTCTTCCTGCATCACTTCACACATATCATTGGCTTTGCAACCCAATGGTGATCTCTTTTTCCTTAATTGCTACATACCAGGGATTTTCATACATACAGACATATTACAAAGGTTTATACATACTCACTTTTACATGAACTCGCTCACCTTTATGTTGATTTTTCAAACTACATGTATTTCAGGAAATTAGTAAATGGATCTGGCGGGCGTTGGAGTTTTTAAGCTGTGTTGTGAATAAAGATGTCATCCAAGTCATTAGGGCTTAGGAGACGTATCTTAATCCTGGACGAGATACGTGGTCCTAAACTCGGGTTTGTTTTAAAATCTTCTGTTGAGTCTTTTTTTAACTCCTTAAAATATGTTATGGTTTGTAACTTGAATTTGGTATTGACATTTCAGAAAATTATGTTGTACTACTTTTAAACTCAAATTAATGGATGTACATCTACTGATTTTATCATATAGTGTTGTTATGATCGTATGCAATGATATTAAGAAGTCACACCAATAATCACGCTTCCGCAAAAGTCAGGGTGTGACAGCTTGGTATCAGAGCTTCGGTCGTAGCGAACTAGGATTCTTTCTTGAGTCTAGACTACGATCATTAGGGCTCTCACGAAAATGTTTTCACAAAATGTTTTCATTGCATACACAAAACGTCCAGATCCAGGGAACAAACATTTTTACAAACAAAAAGGCACAAATACACATTTTCGAATTTATGATTATAATTCAGTCGGGGAGACTGAGGGAGTTCAGTCGGGGAGACTGAGGAAGTCCAGTCAGAGAGACTGGGGGAGTTGGTCTTAGAGACCAGGGAGTTAGTCTGAGAGGCTAGGAAGTTCAGTCTGAAAGGCTGGGAGGATAGTCTAGGGAAGACTAGGATGATTACATGCTTACATTGTTATTACTTACCCGCTTAATTACTGATTATTGATATACGTGTATATGTGGTGAATATTTTGTGTACACCAATTGATTAATAATTACTATTGGTATACATACTATGACTATTATGAACCGGCACACACATCGCACTACTTAGAAGGCGAGTTATCAGACATTGATAACCCTACGGCCACCGCCACAGAAGATGAGACTGTACCTGCGCCGGAGACGTTTACGTCAGACACTGAGGGTAACCCTGACATGCTGACCAAGGATGAGGGCGACTCCCAACCGTTCGCGCTGCCAGACTTTGGCAACGAATTACCCTTATTGATGACTTCCTTGATGAAGACCCCTCTGTCATTCATGTCTCGGCCCATGACCGCTTCATTACTGGTCATCCCGTAGGTAAGCACACCATGGCTCCAATCCTCGACAATGCGCCTCTTGTGGATACTCCTTCCAAAGGTTGGATACTCGACAAACAATTGGTGACGATATTGACGTGATATTGATGATCCTTTCGATAACGCCCACGATGATGGAAAGTTAACAAGAGCGTCGTTACAAATTTCACTTTTGAGACCCCTATCGTCAAGCTACCCTCTGATTCTAGCATACATTCGAATTCATACTCCTTTGAGTCTGTGACATCCGCAGCCTTCAGACAGCCGAATTACAGTTTTTTTTTACTACTGACGCAGACGACGAAGACATGACTGCTGCACTATCACCTGCTCAAGGCACCACACCATTACACGACCCAAAGCCTGCTCCTGAGTTAGCTTCTACACCTTCTAGGTCAGCTTGATGTTGCACTTGCTGAACCTACACCTTTACTTGATCATGACCCTGTTTCTTTTGGTTTACCAATCATTGCACCCCCTATACCTGACCCCGTACCTACACCTGACGATCTCCTTATTGGTTGAGACGTTTGTTTTTGCACCCGCAACCGATGATGTTGCTCCTTTCCCCTATGAAGACCGACGTCCATTGCGCCAACGTGCCTATCGCTTTCTTTCAAGACATACCTGCATCCCGGAAAGGTGCTCCAGGTCAGTACCCACGTAATGATCCTTTTGCTACAGCAGCATTTTCTACGGCCTTACAGGCCGCAACGTTTACTACTTTCACCTCTACATCGCTAGCCGAGCCGATTTGATGGTTCCTATAATACACTATACGTTAGACCCTTGCCATCCCTCACGTTATGGAGGCCACACAAGAGATGAGTTGCTCCTGTAACATTAACTGCAGTTTGAGGATATGAGTCGCAGAATGTTGGAGCTTGAGCTGACACCACATTTGGTAAATTCAAATGCAAAATATTACATAACCGAAAACATGATTTAAGTGTCTACATCACAAGACAGCATATTGTCTAAAAAGCTTATGTAAGACTCCCCGTCCTCCACCCTGTCCGTGCCGGTATACTTTGTTCCCCCACATTCATCACAGTCCCCTTTGGCACACTCACCTAGTGCTAATACGCCCTCTTGGTTATTAAGACTCGTTTTCTTTTCTGTCGAGCAGCAGATCCATCAGTTACTTCAACGTACATACAAGCTCGAGGAGGGGTTCACGCACATCGGCAGTTTACTTTTCTTTCTTCCTCCACCTTAGTCGCCAGTATAGTTGGTGTTTGGATTACGCGGATTGCATTACGGTTGGGTAGAGACACCAAGATTATGGAGATTTTTGAAGACCACACCTGACTATGTAAGTTTGATACACTGATATATTTAATGGGCCAGGGTAGGGTGACCCTGTATCCCTGTTAATGTGATACATTTTATAGGACAATGCAATTGTGGCCAGGGGATAATGAGAAGTCAATCATCATTAAGCATGCGACAACACTTTGTGGCCGAAAACCAATGAAAACTCAGTCGCTAGGTCTTTGCTAAGCACGTTATTGATCTATGTGTGTGTGCTATAATTATAATACTACGTGCTTACTTGCTATGCTCTCATTAAACATAATCACCAAATTACTTGGTCATACTATGATTATACTATTGCTTGATTGGTTGGTATGATAACCTAATATGTGTATGAGCACATGAACTTTAAACAACTTTATGCACTCCCCGAACGAATAAGACCTGACTTAACCAACCTTCTTCTCAGAAGATGTCGATACGAGGGAATGTCGATACCAACAACCCTCTGTCAACAACAGCAGGGTCAGAACTGCATGGGCACCTATCGCAAGCCATCGCACACCTCGAGGCCCTTCGCTCCGAACACGGTGGCGGTACCTCAGGAAATAACCCACCCAGCGGCTGTACTTACGAGCAGTTCTTGAACCATAAACCTCGAGAATTCGACGGCACTGGGGGTGCCTTAGCTTTTGTGCGTTGGGTGGAGAAGACGAATTCTGTCTTACAGTTGAGCAAATGTGCCCCAGAACATCACGTCACATACGTAGCTGGACTATTTGTAGATGGGGCTCTGTCATGGTGGAACCTTTAGGTTCAAACAATGGGTGAGACTGCTGCGAATGCTTTGACGTGGGACGAGCTGAAGGAACTGATGCGTAAAAGATATTGCTCTAGGGCAGAAGTCCAGAAGTTGGAAACTGAATTGTGGAACTTGAAAATGGAAGGTCCGAAGATAGCTGAATATGTGCAGAGATTTAGTGAATTATCACAAGTTGCTTCGCGTTTGGTGGAACCAGAACCTAGAAAGATCGAACGTTTCATTGGGGGACTGGCACCTCAGATTCTAAGCCTGGTAACAACATCTAAACCTTCAACGATCATCGAGGCTATCGACATAAGTGTGGCGCTCACGGAAGAAGCAGTTAGACGAGGAGAATTTTCCACTACGGAGGAGAAAAAGGAAACTACTGTAGAGTCATCTGGAGATAACAAGAGAAAGCTCATAAATTTCAAGAAGGTTACTCGGGTAAGTAACGAGAAGAAGGCCAAGAAGGGAAAAGACTACATGGGTATCCTACCTAAATGCGACAATTGTTTACGTTATCATGTCGGGCGATGTAAGTATGGACAATGTGAAAACTGTGGTAAGTGGGGGCATCCTAAAGAAACGTGTAGACAAGACACTGAACGCAGAAATGGAGGTTAAGAGGGCAGTAAGAGCTATGTAGAAACCAACGACGACGACAAAGGCAGGACGAGTGACAAGCAAAAACGTGCTCAAGGTTGTTTTAACTGTGGAAGCAAAAAGCATTTCAGAAAATATTGCCCTAAGAACGATCAGGCACAAAAATGAAAGCTCCACGCCGGAGCTAGGGAAGCACGCCAGGAGTTCAGGCGAGGATATCGGTACGTCCCATATTACTCAATATTATGCATCCGTATTGCTAAATACTATTGCAAATTTTACGATTCGCATCTCCAAAGTTTGAGAGCATACTTGGTTTAGTAACAAGTAAATTAGATAATCCGCGCACGATAGTACTAGCGAACGGGAAGTTAGTGGAAGCCAACGAAGTGATTGGGATCGGCAGGATAGAACCTGGAAAGCGTAAGATTACACTTGATCTACTGCCAGTGAATTGGGAGACTTCAACAAGGTAGTTGGAGGGATGGGTTGACAAATGATCAATAGAAGATTGATATCCGAACCACGATGGCGAACAAAGAAGCGATTTTGACTCATGAAGCGGGATACGCCTCTGCAAATTACAAATTGCTTGAAGGCATGAATGATGTTACGTAAAGAATGTGTTGTTTTCTTGGCTCATGTCGGGGACAAGGGAGCAGAAGAACTAAAACCCGAAGATACCCCCGTGATCAGAGGATATCCTGAAGTCTTCCTTGAAGACTTGCCGGAACCATCTCCTCAACGATTAGTCGAATCTCGCATCGATTTAATTCCATGCACCGCACCTGTGGTCGATGCATCGTAGTGACTTACATTATTGGAGATGCAAGGATTGACAGTGCAACCTCAGTTGTTGATAGAGAAGGAAGGTAACAGACCAAAATTCCCTTTTGGGTAACCCCAATTCTGCTCGTCAAAACGAAGGACGATGATTCTTCAAATAAGCATCAACTACCAGGAGCCGAACGAGCTAACCCATGAGAGTCAATGACTCTTACTGAGGATTAACGAACTTCTTACATAACTGACTGTGAGGACCCAACTACTATTACACGATTGGTCGACAATCGAGCGTCGTTAGCAGTGAATTCAAGAAGAAAGTATACCTATGAAAAATTGTGGGACAATGACTAGTTCTTAGATGTACACAAAAATAGTGCTTCCTACACCATACGCAAACCAGTTCTACACGGGATACGAAATCTGGAGGATTTAGAAAACATATATTTAGGACCTCTGGGAACCCAGGTCCAAACTCGTAAAGGTTTTTATTTAGGAACCATATCTGTCAACTCAATCAACCCTCATTAACTTGACAAACATGTCATTTCAGATAACAACACCGAAAGTACTTAAATTTTCTTTTGTTGAAATCTTCACTTTTGCTTCTAACAAGTAGATGGTTGCATCTCTACTTCCCTCAAAGTAGTTGCATCACGTTGATTCTCTTCGCTAAGAGCAAACACACGTTTGCTTCGTATGCTTGGTCACTTCTCCATTTTAGCTGTTACACACCGCTTCATTACTTGAAAAGTTATATATAATCCATGCACCTTTTGCTACGCATGCGGTTTCATTTCAAACGCTTCATTGAAGTTCAATTATTAAGTTGCTAGATTTGATTACCGAATTTTGATTCGAATGACCTACGTTATTGAAACTGTTGGCTCTTTTGCTATCAAGTCAACACACTCTCTTGAAACTTCATTTATTTCAAATTACATTCATGGTTTATTTTGTTACCATTCCGAGATTTCCTTGTTGATACATACGTTTATTGTCGAGATACACTGAAAAATTAAGTTCGATTGCTTGAACTTATCCACTTCGCATAATCAGTTTCAGACGTCATATGATGTATTGGGAGCATCATATTCAAATATTTTTGCAAAGATTCTTTCATTTCAAGTCGTAACAGGTTCGTTTGGTCTACGACTCCACTAAATCGTTTGATTTGTTTCGATACCTTGCGGTGATATTTTCACAGAATTGAAGCTTGTGCTAATTGGGTTACTCACTTCATACACGGATTTAATTGCCTACTTATTTGTTAACAATCCATTTTGATATTCACAATCAAAGCAGTCTCAACACAATTGTGTGTTAAGGCAATGGTACATATATTCATTTCGTAAGCACAATGTACCTCCTAACGATTCTTTCGTTGACAATCTAATGCCTTACGGTACTTAATACCTTTTCATCCTTCGATCAAAAGCAGTGACTCTTTGATGTTCCGTATTCAATAAAGACTTTGTAACATTGTGTAAATCAAATCTTCAGGCTGGTTTCGGTACACTTTCGTTTGGTTTAAAACACGGTGAACTTGTTCAATCACCACTATTATTGAATTATTTCATTACGACACCCTGTGGCGTCGTTACAAACTTATAGCTTGTGCTAACTATGGTCAACCGTTTCACGCAAAACCACACATACTTTTGTTGACTTGCCATTTAAACATTTCTGATGCAACTACAAATCAAGGCAAGGATACACCAGATTCGCTTGTATTCACTCAGCGCATTGTCGCAATTCAAGTTTTCAACACACTAAATCTTACCATTCATCTACTCGGGAGTTGACAGATCATTTTACTATTTTATTTGAGTAGTTGATTTTGAATTCTTATAACGGATGCTAGGGTTCGTGAAAACTCATTTGCATATTGCAATCGATCGTGTGAGAATCTTATTAGTCAAAACCTCCCTTCTGTGGAACCCCCCCCCCCCCCCCCCCCGCTAGCTGGATTACACTAGACTATATGTCAAGTACGTCTTGTACCTTTGACAACCAATGCTAAAAGCACATACCATTTAACCATAGGGTTCGAATTGTTATATATTCTTGGACTCACCAAATGTGAGTAAGGTTTAATTCGGTTGATGATTATCTACCTCGATATTATTTATATACATACACGTGTGACCTAACCATAAGGAGTTAAGGTAGTACAAATTTTGAGGACGAAATTTCTTTAACGGGGGGAGAATGTGACAACCCTCACATTTACAGGTATCCGTACACTAAATTGATATTTAATTAGTGCTTAATTACTGTGCTTGCTTACAATTATGAATAAACTGCTTTCTGATTTCTGATACATACATACTCATGCATCACATTTTATTACTGTCACTCCATTCATTACACACAAACAATAGTGACAAACTTGATGCAGAAAGCACAGTTAGCACACTAAACGGATAACCCAGAAAACATGCTGACATTACCAGCACCAAAACGGACATTGTTCTGAGGCCAGTATGAGCCGGGAGTAGATTACTACACTAGTAGGGAGTGTAGGGAGGTGAGAATTATTAAACTATGTCACTAGGTGGTAGTTACAGTGACCGGAAGTGCCTAAAACATACTTAAAGTGCAGAATTCTGCACTATATAACCAAAATTCAGCTTTTAACAAAGCTAGTAAAGTGTAAAAACTTGCCAAAATAGTCCTAGACACTTTCCAAAGTGTTGGTAATTTAATGTGTCACTAAAAACAATATAAAAGACACTTTAAAGCTTTATTTAGCACTTTAACGGATCAACATCCAACCGAACAACCGAACTTTACCCGGAACACAAAAATATTGTCAAACACATTGTTTTTATTTTTCTAAGCTAGTTAGGGTCCTCGAGCACCCTAACACACTATATATTACACCACACACATAAATCACCAACTTAACTTTGGAATTCAAACTAGAAGCACTAACTAATTAGTTGAAACTCAACTAAACCAACCCCCCTTTTTACTACACGGTTACAAGTGACCCCCACCATAGATTATATTAGAATTCTTTAATTGATCTTGTTTCCATCTTTTTATGACATAATATACATTGGACAAAGTACTGTTGGAAAATTATAAAATAGCCCATAAGATCATAACTTCTCATTTGTCATTCACCCACCAACATTCTTCTTCTCTTCTTCCTCCTTCCTCTACTCACGGCCAACGCACACACACACAACACCAACATTTTCAAACTTGGTTCTTCCATTCTAAGGTGTTCACAAGGTGTTTCTAGCTAAGTAAGGAAGCTTGGTGCCGTTGGAAGTTGAAGGACCTTCACCGTTTGCTTTTATCCACTTGATTTCTTCACTTGATCTTCCCTAGCCTTGTGCTAGTAGTAAGTGTTTCAAATCTTCATCTTGTTCTTATTTTTAGTGGTTAATGGTGTTTAAAGATCAAAAACATAAGAACTCTAAAGAACCTTAAACAAGATCATGAACATAAAAGCTTTACACAAAGGTCATGAGATGAAGGGCGATAATACATGGTAAATCTGAATTAAAAGAACAAAAACTACTGTAAAAAACTTATGGTCTGATGTTAAACGTGTTAGAAAGTATGACGATCGTATGCGTGCGTTCTAGTAACATTTAACCTATAAACAGCTTGCTGATTTGCATTTTCAGCCGAATTTAACTGGCTGTAAACAGATCATAACTTAACGAAAAACTGATTTTCTTGAGTCTATTACGTGTTATTATGAAATACGGTTCTAATGGCACTGGAATCATAATTTTTGGACTTCGTTTGCTATTTTTAAAGGGTCGTTTTCTAACAGCAACTAAAGCTGCTTTTTTCTGCTGAAAATATGTGTTGTATTTTTCATCATAACTTGAAATCGGTGTAGGATTAGGTCATGAAATTTGTATTGTTGATGACCACCGATGTATTTGTAATTCTCTCACTGGAATTTCGTAAATCGGACTCTCGATGAATTTTAAATAAATTATTCCGTGGACTGCAGTCAGAAAAAGATAAATCTGATTTCAGTCTGGAAAATGATTTTCTATAAAATATTGGTAATGATTTGGACCCCGATATTTTTACACAATAATATTTGGATCATATAAGACACTCTGTAAAAATTTGGGAATTTTTGGAATAAGATAACTACTTTAATAAAATACCCGAAAACAGCCCAGTTTCGTTTATTAAAACTGAAAGGACATAAGTAGTATTTTGCATGCCTAAATGTCGGGTTGGTTACTTGAAAGCGATCTAACGTGTTATATGTTAAAGAAAATGATACGCTAGTAAGCGTCGACGTCTCCATTTACAAAGGAAACTCTGGCAAAATTTTCCTAAAAACCCAACACTTAGAAAATATTTTTCTAACAATTATTACAAGTATATTTTATAACTTGCGTTTCAAATATAAACTTCGCCAGAAATTTTGTTATGAAATACAAAGTATCGGAGGTTGGATTTTCGCAGATAAAAATGGGTAAATATATATTTAGAATATATATTTTATACTGAGACACTCGTGTGATTATTTGTATATGTTGTGAACTAGTTATATTACCTTAGGGTAAATAATATAACTTACAAAATACCATGGAAATTACAACTCCAAAAAAAATACCAAAAACTGCAAGGAATAAGATATTTAAGTTACACATGTAATATTGAGGAACCGAACAAGAAAACGTAACTTACGAAATATTCCGCAGAATAATCTTACACGTATATTTTTGGTAAAATATTATTTTGGAAACTAAAGAAGTAAAATATATTATTTTTGGGAAAAGTAAATATATTTTGGAATACATTATTTCTGACGAATAAGGTGATACATATATTACTTTGAGAATACGAGTATACGAGTATAAATTACCCCCACCCTTGGGAAAGAGATACGCATATACAATACTTGAGAAGTATAACTCCAAAATAGTTGTCTAACTATTATTACAAAACCTTAAAAACAGTTATAACTTGAAATAGCACCAAGAAACGAAACTCAAGTACATTAATACTAAGCAAAGGCACGGCCCGTTCGTCTAATAGACGTTAGTACACTGTAGGTAGTCATGTTTGCTGAGGAGACTTGGGTTACACATACTGAAGACGCAATACAGTGAGTTCATGTCCCCCTTTTCTCTTAACTGTTTTCAGTTTTTTTATACTTCGGGGGTGGAATACATGTTACAGTAATTACAGACACTTTTTATACATTGTATGGTTAGCTTAAGGAGGGTTTACTACTTAGATCATGTGAGTGGGTAGGCTGGAACTAGAGGCCATTAATCCTCGTTGTAGGACTGAGGGACATTAGTGATAGATCTATTTGGGTGTAGCGAGCCCCACTCCTGCGCCCGCTGAGTGGACCAGGTGGGGACTAAGTGCCCGACGCACAAATCCGCTAGGTTTGAGTCTTCCTGCATCATTTCACGCATATCATTGGCTTTGCAACCCAATGGTGATCTCTTTTTCCTTAATTGCTACATACCAGGGATTTTCATACATACAGACATATTACAAAGGTTTATACATACTCACTTTTACATGAACTCGCTCAACTTTTTGTTGATTTTTCAAACTACATGTATTTCAGGAAATTAGTAAATGGATTTGGCGGGCGTTGGAGTTTTTAAGCTGCGTTATGAATAAAGATGTCATCCAAGTCATTAGGGCTTAGGAGACGTATCTTAATCCTGGACGAGATACGTGGTCCTAAACTCGGGTTTGTTTTAAAATCTTCTGTTGAGTCTTTTTTTAACTCCTTAAAATATGTTATGGTTTGTAACTTGAATTTGGTATTGACATTTCAGAAAATTATGTTGTACTACTTTTAAACTCAAATTAATGGATGTACATCTACTGATTTTATCATATAGTGTTGTTATGATCGTATGCAATGATATTAAGAAGTCACACCAATAATCACGCTTCCGCAAAAGTCAGGGTGTGACATTCTAAGTGACTACGACTGTGATATTCAATATCACGAAGGAAAAGCAAACATAGTTGCAGATGCCATAAGTCGTAAGTATCATGAGAAACAAAGAAGAGTTCGTGCTCTTAGATTAAGTTTACACTTAGACTTAATGGAACAACTAAAGAATATTCAGGAGACAGCAATCAAGGATGATGCTGAAGGAATGAAAGGACAAGTAAAAGAATTAGAGCAAGGAAGTGATGGAATTTGGAGATTCCACAAGAAATGGATTTGGGTACCTAAGCAAGGAGAATTAAGAAATAAGATTTTAGAGGAAGCCCATAAATCTAGATATACCATGCATTCTGGTAATAATAAGATGTACCAAGATTTAAGGGATAATTTCTAGTGGATAGGAATGAAAAAGGACATAGCTAGATATGTATCTAAGTGTCTAACTTGTTCACAAGTTAAGGCAGAACACCAGAAACCTTCAGGGTTACTTTAACAATTAGAAATGCCTGTTTGGAAATGGGAACTAATAACCATGGATTTTGTTACTAAGTTGCCCACAACCAGAAAAAGTAACCATACAATTTGGGTAATTGTGGATCGATTAACCAAATTAGCTCATTTTCTACCCATGAAGGAAACCTTTAGCATGGAAAGGTTGGCAAAATTGTATGTAGATGAAGTAGTATCCTTACATGGAGTCCCACTCTCTATTGTATCGGATAGAGATAGTCGTTTTACTTCACATTTTTGGACAAGTTTCCAAGAAGCCATGGGAACACGATTAAATTTAAGTACAGCTTATCATCCCCAAACAGACGGACAAAGTGAAAGGACGATTCAGACCCTGGAAGACATGCTCAGGGCATGTGTAATAGATTTTGGTGGAAACAGGGATGACCACCTACCCTTGATTGAATTTTCCTATAACAATAGTTACCATGCCAGCATTGAAGCTGCCCCATTCGAAGCACTGTATGGACGAAAGTGTAGAACTCCAGTTTGTTGGGCAGAAATAGGAGAAAGCCAATTATCAGGTCCCGAAATCGTACAAGAAACCACCGACAAGATCAATCAAATCAACAAAAGACTGAAAACAGCTCGAGATCGCCAGAAGAGTTATGCAGACAATCGACGCAAGCCACTAGAATTTCAAGTCGGAGATAAGGTACTCTTGAAAGTTCCTCCTTGGAAAGGAGTAGTTCGGTTCAGAAAGAAGGGAAAGCTAGGTCCGAGGTACGTAGGACCATTCCCAGTAATCCAGCGTATAGGACCAGTTGCCATCATATTAGTTACCACAGGTTTTCTGTCCCGCGGCTCCTGGACCGGGTAAAACCGGGTCGGGGGCCGTGACATTAGGCACCAAAAAATAAACACTCAAAAAATAGCTACAATTTAAGGAATGTGTTTAGTGACGACATTAGATTCCTAATTGATGGAGAAAGGTCTTTTGGCAAGAAAAGCTGCTTCCAGGAGGTTGTCAAGTGTTTTCGCTTGACGATTCCATTCTTGGGAGGTTGGTTTGTCCCTTGTTCCTGTAACTCGAATCCTAGCCCGGTATATCCCATTTTAGTTTCACACCATTGTGAACCTTACGCCTTTTTTACTCTCTGATCGAGGTTCTCTTCATTGAAACATCTTCGTAAACTAAATCACAGGTGTATATGTTGACATTTAAGAGATATACAGTCAAGAAAATCAAGAGCAATGGTGATATATATGCGGATTAGAAACCAAAAAATAAACACTCAAAAAATAAGGTCTGTGTTTATTGACGGCATCAGATTCCTAATTATTGGAGAAAGGTCAGGTGGCAAGAAAAGCTGCTTTGAGGAGGTTGTCAAGTGTTTTTGCTCGACGATTCCATTCTTGGGTGGTTAGTTTGGCCCTTGTTCCTGTAACTCGAATCCTAGCATGGTATAACCCATTTTAGTTTTACACCATTGTGAACCTTATGCGTTTTTTACTCTATGATCGAGGTTCTCGGCTTTGAAAAATTCTCGTAAACTAAATCACACATGTATTTTTTGACATTTAAGAGATATACATTCAAGAAAATCAAGAACAATGGTGATATATATGCATATTAGACACCAAAAAATAAACACTCAAAAAAATGACTACAATTTAAGGAATGTGTTTAGTGACGGCATCAGATTCCTAATTGACGGAGAAAGGTCTGGTGGCAAGAAAAGCTTCTTCCAGGAGGTTGTCAAGTGTTTTCGCTCGACGATTCCATTCTTAGGTGATTGGTTTGGCCCATGTTCCTGTAACTCGAATCCTAGCCCAGTATATCCCATTTTATTTTACACCATTGTGAACCTTACGCCTTTTTTACTCTCTGATCGAGGTTCTCGGCATTGAAAAATCATTGTAAACTAAATCACACGTGTATATGTTGACATTTAAGAGATATACAGTCAAGAAAATCAAGAGCAATAGGGATTTATGTAACACCCCTCATTAAAAAAGTCCTATTTATTTTATTATTTTATCCAATAGGAAACCCTAATTAAGACACCCAAATGATTCTGCACAAACTCTACAAATTTCAGAACAATCAGAATTAGGATCAGGGCCCCTAAAACTCAAGGGGGGTAAAACCCTATTAACGATTATCTTTATAAAATGCTGTCAAATTTGAAAATTTACGCAACGTCGAATCACCAGGGCTATGCAAGTGACCAGGCTACCCTAGGCTAGGGGGTGTGCCCCGCGACACGCGACAGGGACCGAGGATTCCTTCGCGACACGCGGGCGGGTCCAATTTCGGGTATAAATAGGGAGGCTTGGGACTTGAACAGTTCGCTTGTTTCGACGTCAAAATTCGATTCAGGCACTGAGATATCGTCCAAATACTACAGAAACACACACGTTCACGAAACGCTGCTACGATACAGGATATTAACTCAATCGCTGTTACGATTCAATGTCTGATCGATTGAAACTATCCGACCGGATGTTTAGGAGCTATCCTTTGTCATTAGTCGTGATTCTGACAGGATGTTTGAGTACCACCCGAACTCGGGGAATACTCTGTCATTCGTTGTAAATCCGATGGATGTTTAAGTGATTGCACTTTGTCATTCGTTGTGAGGGTTTTAATCTCGTGAGGTATCGTAAAAGCTGTATTAAGTTACCTACCTAGTTCGTGTGCACTAGGTTACAAGGCTAAATCAATAGGCTAAGCTCTGCCTGTATAAATCTGCAATCTATCAAGGCTTATCTGTAGACTAAACTTTGCCATTAGGAATCTGCATGCTTATAATGTGAGTCATTCTCTTTTTATCAAATTACTTTCAAAATCATGTTTATTTTCAAAGGTTATAATTACAGGGATTAAGTTTATGTAATCACCAAATTACAGCCAGTATGTGGGGTTTTGTATACATTACTTGATAACCGTCACTATTGGACAACGAGTTAGCCAATGAGTGATATGACCATAGTCACAGACACCATCGGGCAAAGAGGCTACCGATGGATGTTCGAGTGACAAGTACTGTGGGTAGTTGGTTTGATATCTGAACAATGTAATCTCTCTTAATACTGTAAATTATAACAAAAGAGTCGTTTTCATAAATAGAATGATTCACTCAGTATTTCCCGCTGACAAAACCTTTTTAAAATACTTTTCAGGTAATTACAGTAGATTGGAGTAAGAGATGATACGGCACTGAAAGGCATCAAGAAGTGGCTTATTTTATTAATTAAATCAAATTAAGAAATATGGTTTTATGTAATCAAATTTATCTTTATTAAAGCTACCATTGTAAAACATGGGTTTATCCCATATATTTAATAAATAAAATCCGGTGTTTTCTAAACTCTGATATTTTTCCTAACTCACGGTTCTGATGAAATTTCCGCTGCAACGTTTTCAAAATAATCACCGGTACCACTGGGCTGTTCGCGACTCCCGATTCCGTCCAGGGTGGGTCGGGGGCCGTGACAGAAGGTGGTATCAGAGCCACTGCTTTAAGCCTTTAGGTGTTGTAATAATAATACCTAAGTTTATATAAAAGAGTTTGGAGATTGCCATTAACTGGTAGCACACATGATAGCATTTAGACTTGAACTTAAGAAAAGATGCCTTAGTATAAAACTTCAAGATAAGCTAAGTACTTATGTGAATAAAGTATGATGAGTTTTGGTATGCCATAAGAATGCTAATTAGAATATTGCAAGATATGATAAATAAGCAATAACACTTAAATCTTGCTTATTGATATTACTTGGGCTAGAATAAGATATGTTACGAGAAATACAAGTTTCCTTGATTCTGGATAAAAGCCCTAATGAAAAAGGCACTTTTATAAATTTTGAAAAGATATTATTTATGGGAAATAGAAAATTTTCTCTGGCAAGACTGGGTATGGTGTAGTAGACTCTCCAGTTTGTCCAGATATGCTGAGGTTACCACTCCGGCGTGAATCGGATAAGACGGGATAGATAATATGTCAAACAAGTGACAAGATTTCCCTAAATAGTATCATGACCAGATATTTGACTGGTTTTTGGAAATATGAATCTGTTAAATACATTGACCTGATAAATGGTATGTTTATTTCAGCATGTGAAATATATGATTATATAGATATATATATCTATAAGAAATTCCAAAAGTCAAAATTTGGAATAAAGCACAAGCATCTGTGTCTAGATTTCTTTATTAAGAATCTCTTTTCCGATATCAAACATTATTTCGTTTGATCATCTGCCTCATAACTCGTGCAAAGGAAACCTTTAAGTTGAGACACCATCAAAAGTATAAGAATTTCTAAATGTGTTACTATAAACTATTAATGCAAAAAGTATGTAAAGTTGAGATAATATACAAGAAAAACACATGAAAATTTAATTATAAGTCCACAAAAGTTGAAGTCTATCATACACAACTTTCGAGGCAAGACTTTTGGAAAATATAAACTGGGCACGATGACACTAATGTTAATTCCTTCAGTAGAAAAAAAAACTATTAATCAAAAAGAAGCACTTTGCCATATGATCTTACAACCGACATAAATCTCGCTAAAAGTATGTTGTAACAAAGATTTCACAATCATTGGTGTACATTCTAATCAGAGTCATAATTATTATCAATGCAAAAGGAGTCACATACCTTTGCAAATTCCCTATTTCATTTTATTCGACATTCCCTGGTAATGTCACTTAACAACAGTTATTACACATAAAGTTCTTAAAATTCTTTCGTTAAAATTCTGATTTCTACATATAAAGAGTTGACTTTTATGTTCTCTAATGGTCATTATACCATGAGTATTTTCCCATAGTAGCGAATATTGATCTATTTCATTTCTTGGTAAATCTACACGTTACACATACACTGTTTGTTGTGCATGTGATTCATTTAATTTATGAAGACCACTGGAGGGCTTCATTCTAATTTGTTGTTTTATCCAAACTCAAATATCATTCCGCTTTTTGCACTGTGAACCACATTATTGTAAAACAATAACTCCTTGATATCGAGTCAATAAATTTCTTGAAAAATTTAATTTTCTTTGACATACATAGTTTCTATTGTGACCATGTCCGAACTTTCTTATTAAAACTTGTTTTGTTTAAATCAAGTTCAAATTATTTGACTTGCTCACATTACATATTCATTCCAAAATTCTATATAATGAATAGAAGCTATCATATTCAAAATAGTCCCAACAAGCACTTCATTTGTTTTGAACTATAATAGGTTTGTTTAGTCTTCGACTTCATTAAATCATTTCTTTAATCACAATCACCTAGCACTGACATTCTCACAAAATTTAAAGCTTGCACTAATCTCGTTTACGGATTTAATTATTTATATAAGCCATCTTAACATCGTGTGCTAAGATAATGATACACAAATTCTTGTCATATTTCAGTGTATCTCTTAATGATTTTTACAACATCAATCGATCCTTTCGTGATAATTATTGCTTTAACAATCTTCAATCGAAAAACATTATATAAAATTTATTATATATGAAAACTTACATAAGTGATTATCCAATTTACAAAATAGTATTACTATATTCTTATTAAACCATTGAGGTGAAGAATTTTATATTTTTATTTAAGGTATACTCTCATTTAAATTTATGCTTAAGTTATTTGTTATTGATAATTAATATTAGTTTTATTATTAGTAATAAAATATTAAATAGTGTTATTATTATTTTAAAATACTAGGGTTATTATCAGGGGCAGGTATTGGATAGCCTAGCCTTAATTAGGCATGGACTGGCCACCTATGCTTAAACAAGACAGTGCTAACCAATATCCAACCATGATAATGACTAATTAATATATATAAATTAAATCATCATACTTATTTAATAAATTTTAATTTTATATATAAAAATATATATACTTTGTACTATAAGGAGAAGACATATTTTCATAAAACAATACAAGAATTAGAGAAACGAATAAAATTATCTAAATAACTGTCTAAGTATTCATGAACAAGACATTTAAACTTATATGTAATTGTTCATCTTGTTTAAAATAGTCTACAATACTTTTATAATATATGTATTTTAATATATATTAAAATATCAAATGTTATTTACTCAAGCCAATATTTAAGTACGCTTGATATTAAAATAAACATTTACTATTTTACTTTTATGATTTAAAATACTTTATTGTAAATCTTACAGTTTAACATATTTGAGTTTAAAAATGATGATCGTAAATTCTAGGATATTTGGATCAACATATTAATAAAACATATATCATTATTTTGTCGAAATTACCACAGATTTTGATTTTACTTTATGATAACATAAAAGGAAAAGATATTTAATAAATTAAAGTATCACATATTTTGTAGTAACTATGTAACGCTTTGGCAAGAAAATAACCATATAAGAATAATATGGTAGTCATCAACTAAGTTGGTCTAAGGAAACATTAAATGTAAGAATAGTCTCCGTTTTCAATATTGTAAATACATTCACAACGTTATATGATTTCAAAATGAAAATAAGTAATCACATAAAATCAACCCATTAAGTGTTATATATTTACAAAATATTTTTACAAATACTTTTGGACAATAAATATTTTTACACCTTTATTTATAACTTTCATGTAACGTGATAAATAAAAGTGATTTCTTTTACAAAATAATAATACTAAAATATTTTGTAATAACTTCATTGCAGTGTTTTGTAATATATATTACAAAGTAAATATAAGTTATTTTACATAGTACAATAAAATACTAAAATAATATTTATTTAAAAGCAGTGACCATTTACATATAATAAAAATGTGTAATAAATAATATATATTACATAGTATTTATATTTGATATATAAGATACGGTTCAGACAAATACACAAATAGTATATATTACATTTGCTTTACAAATATAATAATGGTTGGTCATGCCAAAACAACTTGTTCTTATTATATTTCAATCTCTAGGATATAGTATGAAAAATATGGTCACTAATAGTGTACTATCACATTGTTTAAAAAAATTAAAATAACTTGGAACTTTAAACAAGGATACACTAACTCTATTGTCTTTTGGTGTATCTTTGCAATTCATTCATATCAACACTTTGATTTTCTCATATCATAAATATTTGACAAATCATTTTTCATGCTTTTATTTCATTGGAACCTGTCAATTCTAAGTCTTCCTCAGTTGTCAATCAAAGTAAGCTTTCTTTTGACAAAGAATTTTTATTTGATTCTAAAAGTCCTTCACATTCATTTTAAAATCTATTGATCATATATCTTTTGGCTTGAACCTAGTCACTTTGGAAATTATATCATTTTATCTCATTCGTTTGTCATCGATTTTTTTTAACTAATTCAGTTAAACCATTGAATCCTACTTAAGATACAACTTGTATTCACAAAATTTAATATTTTGATTATGTGTCATCTACCTTAATATTATTTTATTGACTAAGAGATATACAGTCAAGAAAATCAAGAGCAATTTTGATATATATGCGGATTAGACACCAAAAAATAAACAATCAAAAGTTGCTACAATTTATGGAATGTGTTTAGTGACGTCATCTGATTCCTAATTGCTGGAGAAAGGTCTGGTGGCATGAAAAGCTGCTTCCAGGAGGTTGTCAAGTGTTGTCGCTCGACGATTCCATTCTTGGGTGGTTGGTTTGGCCCTTGTTCCTGTTACTCGAATCCTAGCCCGATATATCCCATTTTAGTTTTACACCATTGTGAACCTTACGCCTTTTTACTCTCTAATCGAGTTCTCGGTATTGATTAATCTTCGTAAACTAATTCACACATGTATATGTTGACATTTAAGAGATATACAGTCAAGAAAATCAAGAGCAATGGTGATATATATGCGGATTAGACACAAAAAAATAAACACCAAAAAATGGCTACAATTTAAGGAATGTGTTTTGTGACGGCATCAGATTCCTAATTGATGGAGAAAGGTCTGGTGGCAAGAAAAGCTACTTCCAGCAGGTTGTCCGGTGTTTTCGCTCGACGATTCCATTCTTGGGTGGTTGGTTTGGCCCTTGTTCCGGTAACTTGAATCCTAGCCCGGTATATCCCATTTTAGTTTTACACCATTGTGAACCTCACGCCTTTTTTACTCTCTGATCAAGGTTCTCGGCATTGAAAAATCTTCATAAACTAAATCACACGTGTATATGTTGACATTTAAGAGATATACAGTCAAGAAAATCAAGAGCCATTGTGATATATATGCGGATTAGACAACAAAAAATAAACACTTAAAAAATGGCTACAATTTAAGGAGTGTGTTTAGTGACGGCATAAGATTTCTAATTGATGGAGAAAGGTCTGGTGGCAAGAAAAGCTGCTTCAAGGATGTTGTCAAGTGTTTTCGCTCGACGGTTCCATTCTTGGGTGGTTGGTTTGGCCCTTGTTCCTGTAACTCGAATCCTATCCCGCTATATCCCATTTTAGTTTTACACCATTGTGAACCTTACGCCTTTTTTACTCTCTGATCGAGGTTCTCAGTATTGAAAAATCTTCGTAAACTAAATCACACATGTATATGTTGACATTTAAGAGATATACAGTCAAGAAAATCAAGAGCAATGGTGATACATATGCGGATTAGACAAAAAAAAATAAACACTCAAAAAATGGCTACAATTTAAGGAATGTGTTTAGTGACGGCATCAGATTCCTAATTGATGTAGAAAGGTCTGGTGGCAAGAAAAGCTACTTCTAGCAGGTTGTCTAGTGTTTTCGCTCGACGATTCCATTCTTCGGTGGTTGGTTTGGCCCTTGTTCCTGTAACTCGAATCCTAGCCCGGTATATCCCATTTTAGTTTTACACCATTGTGAACCTCACGCCTTTTTTACTCCCTGATCAAGGTTTTCGGCATTGAAAAATCTTCATAAACTAAATCACACGTGTATATGTTGACATTTAAGAGATATACAGTCAAGATAATCAAGAGCAATGGTGATCTATATGCGGATTAGACAAAAAAAATAAACACTAAAAATGGCTACAATTTAAGGAGTGAGTTTAGTGACGGCATCAGATTCCTAAGTGATGAAGAAAGGTCTGGTGGGAAGAAAAGCTGCTTCCCGGAGGTTGTCAAGTGTTTTCGCTCTACGATTCCATTCTTGGGTGGTTGGTTTGGTCCTTGTTTCTGTAACTTGAATCCTGGACTGGTATATCCCATTTTAGTTTTACACCATTGTGAACCTCACACCTTTTTACTCTCTGATCAAGATTCTCGGCATTGAAAACCTTCGTAAACTAAATCACACGTGTATATGTTGACATTTAAGAGATATACATTCAAGAAAATCAAGAATAATGGTGATATATATGCGGATTAGGCACCAAAAAATAAACATTCAAAAAATGGCAACAATTTAAGGAATGTGTTTAGTGACGGCATCAGATTCCTAATTGATGGAGAAAGGTCTTTTGGCAAGAAAAGCGGCTTCTAAGAGGTTGTCAAGTGTTTTCACTTGACGATTCTGTAAAACCCTTGAGGATCTTCCAATGATATCAAACAGGAAGTTGTGTAAGTGCGGAAATCAAACACAAGTGGATTCAAGAATATATGTAATCGAAACCAAAGCAATATAATCAAAACAAACCGGAAACTTGCATTCACTGATTAAACTTGTGACCGATGCAGGACTCCCAAAAGGTTTCGGCTGCCTCTCCTTGTAATCGACTGATCAACCTCAACCTAAAGGTTTAGGTTTGTTTAAATACTAAACATGTGGGTCGAAATCCCTAGGCCCACTCGAAACCATCTATATGACCCAACTAATACATAGTGACCCAAAAGATAAATAAACAAAACATACTAATCAACCCCTAGACTTTATATCCCTCCATGTATAAACCTTCAGGTTCCAACAATCTCCCCCTAGGTTTGTGCATAGAGGTTCTTGAGACTTCAACGATCACTATCACCACCCGAACGATCCTTGAGCCCACCAAATCCTTTTGTGCGAATGTGAATGGCTGAAGCAACAACAGCAGTCCATCCTTTTGCTATTTCTTCATATTTTTAGTAGCTCTAATTTGATTGCGAACTAGCATTCCAAATCTTCATAAGCAAGATTCAGCAAATCAACTTGATCCACCAAACGAAAATTTACATTACCATCACACACAATCACTG
The DNA here is from genome assembly GCA_030545235.1 of Helianthus tuberosus. NCBI lineage: Eukaryota > Viridiplantae > Streptophyta > Magnoliopsida > Asterales > Asteraceae > Helianthus > Helianthus tuberosus. The sequence continues at coordinate 30,201 of JARYGA010024820.1, forward strand.
CTTGCCCTAGACGCTCATCATAAGCCCAAAATGCAAGTTCTTCAGAGCACCTTTTGGAATCTGCTTAACAAAGGATAGTCTTTTCCTTATCAGTTGCTGGCCAGTGCACAATCTTCATCCGCTTGTTGGTGTATGGATCTCTAATGCCTTTCGCTGGCTTAACAATAGATTCTACAGTGTGCATCGAAGGAAAATTACGAGCAACTTCCCTCTGTAGTCTCTTGAAGAACATATATCCACGACCTCCAGGCTGATCATCCACATAAGGTGACTTTGACAAGTTTATCAAATCAACCTTTGTAAATGTTTGAAACTGAGCGGGATTTTTGTTCCATTCAACAGGACCAACTTTTCTTTTAATCCACCACCTTCGTCTGTCATGATCAAAACCCCAGCTGACTACACCAGAACGATTACCAACTTTATCATAGAGTGTTTCACCCACATCCATCAGATGATGAGTAGCATTAGCATCTTCATCGTCTGGATTAAGATTCTTATTTTTCAGGATCACAAACTCTCTTTTCTTCTTGATTCTTTCAGCCTTTTTCTTTGTCTGCAACTGGATCAGTAACTCTCTTAATGTATTGTTCCATAGCAGCATTTCTCTCAGCATTATCCTTATGAAAGGCTTTTCTTCTATTTTCTACATCAGTTGGATCAGAAAACTCTTGGCCAAACCTTTTCTCCAACTTTCCACGTAAATCATAAACCATATTAAACAACAAACTAACGTCGCCTTGAAGTTGATCAATTTGTTGATTCTTTTGTACTATGGTGTCTTCAAGCTGAATAATCTTGGCATCTTTGTGGATCGAATCTTGCTCAAGAAAAATTAGTCGTTTCCTCATTTCCCTTATACTGATAAACTCATCATCATCACTTGAATCATCATCAAACAGCATCCTCAATGGCTCTTCAGGCTTCTTACCAATTGAACTACTAGGCTCGTTATGAATAATTCCAGATGGACCTGCGGGTTCCGAAGTAATAGGTGGCAGTGACCCAATGACAGGATCAGAAACAACATTTGTAGTGGTTTCCAAATCAGTTCTTTGAGTGTCAACATCAAACTCAAAGACATCTTCAATAGAGGTGGTGGTATCAGTGATATTTTTTCAAAATCGAAGTCATATAGGCCATCATCATCTTCAGCAACATCCATGGGTTGATCTTTATTCTGTTCAAAATACATTTCGAGTCGAGGATCCCTCCTTTTCCGCTTCAAAGGCAATGAATCAGGATCCTTTGGGTTCTCACTTGGTGGCTCTTTATTTGATGCTGATAGATTGGAAGGAGGATTTCCCATCTTATCAGTCACAGACTTAAGCAACAGAGCCAAATTCTTAGCAGAAATCACAGGTTGAAAAGTAGAAACAGCAATGTCAGCTTCAATTTCAGGAGGAAGCTCTTCATCATCTCCTGAATCACACATTATCTCTATGCCCTCATCGTCAGAGTTGATCATTAAAATCTCTGTCTTAAGCTCATCTTCAGCAGCACCTTGAACATCATGCTCTTCAGCAACCATAGCATTTACAGGTGCATTGACTTGTGCAGCATTCACCAAAACAGGTTGCACTATCACTGGATCACCAGCTACATCTTCAGTCTCAGCAAACTGACCAAATTTCTCCAGAGGAATTAAACCTTCAAATCTCTTTTCAGTACCCTTTTTAGGAGTGAGAGCACCAAAACATGCGGGACCCATGGGTTTTAGTTCCAACGTCTTTCCAGATCTCACAAACTCTGGATAACGAGCATTAAGAATCATTTGCAGGAATCTTGGATACATAAGAAATTTGTCCTTTCTAACTCCTATCACATTTCTCTTCATGGCTTCACACACATACTTCGAATAATTGAAAGGCTCATTTGTTATCAGACAAACGAAAGCAGCAGACTGTGTGATGTTCAACTGATCTGTACCTCCTGGGTTTTCTGTCATGCAAAGAATGAACATGTGCACTAACAAATGCCAATACGGATGCACAAATTTCTTCACTAAGGACGGATACTTTCCTTCATAACTCAATCGTTGTAAAATTGCTTCCACAGTCCCAGCTAGAAGCTCAATAGGATCAGTTTCTCGATCATTAAACTGTAACACCTCCCGGATCATCTGCTCTGTTACAGAGACAACCTTCTTTTGAATCTCAGCAATTATAGCTCCTTTGCCTCCAACTTCGAGTGGTTTGAACCTTGCCGTCCTCCAGAAATCTTGAATAAGGCTTTCATAGACTACTGGATTTTCTCGAAGTGCGTGAACTAATCTGCAGCTATTCAGTCCTTTGATCAAAGAAGTGAACATTATCTTGTGCTTCTCCGGAGGTGGTGCCAAATAGCCTGCCTGATTATGAGTCGGAATAAATTTCAGGTCCATATTCTGCACAAACCAAAGTTCATTAGGGACATGAGAAATTCAGTATATACTTGGTTCAAATTTCAAAATTTCAGACTTTAAAGTCAAATAACAACACTGGTCAACAGAACCATGACTCAGGTTGTAAAATTTTGACTCGAGACCATGTGGTTTCGAGTCGAGACCATGTGGTTTCGAGTCGAGACCATGAGGTTTCTGGTCGAGACCATGAGTCGAGACTAGGAGATATCGAGTCGAGACCCCAGTCGAGACCATGAGGTTGCGACTCGCAACCACCAGTCTCGAGTCTTCATGTGTTTCCTGAGTCGAGACCACACAAACAACTTTCATCTGCTTGATTTTTGGATCAAAAACCCAAAAACACTCTTTGATTTCTTTGAAGACCAAAGTATGTTCAAAACTAGGGTTCATATTCATCTTCAAATCTTCATAAACTCTTCATCAAATCTTCAAACCACCTGCAAGACTTCAACAACATCATCATAATACCTTCAAATTTTAATGAATTGAGACCGGAAAGCACGTCGGAAATAAGAATTTTCACCGGAACAGTGATAGTTTGCTGGAATACTAGAGAGAATTTGAAAGAAACTGAAACTGGTCTCGAGTGAGAAGTGAGGTCTCGACTCGAGACCTGCCTTATATACCACAGCCTTGGGCCTTTGAACTTGGGCCGAGACCAAAGATTGGGCCGAGTCCATCTCAAATACACATTTAATTTAAGGATTTCCTTAATTATTTTTAATTTAATTCAAGAATCCTTTAGAAAACCAGTTATAATTTTAACAACCCAATTAACTTTCTGATCACGTTTTACGAACACAAAAACCTAAAACAAAAATAAATAATATAAACAAATATTTACAAAAATAAAATAGGAAATATCGTAATTGCTCAGGGATCAAATCACGAGGTTTCGGGCTTGACTTCACTTATCAACACTGATCTACTACCGAATGATCTAGACGATTGTAAGTATATTTGTCCACCTAAACTCATCTCCCTAGACCTTTTCCATATAACTGTCTGTAACTGATTTTATCATGTTTTGATTTCTTAACAATGAACACCCAAACAAATACTAATCAAATCCCGGAATTATAGACATCACACTCTATCATGCAAGCAGTTTCCGTACCACATATTTCACAAATCCGATCCAGCCCTCTGAAATCTTAACTGGGAATAGGTTGAGAAAAGAAAATAATAGATCATAAGCAAAGAGGATATAATATACAGATCAAATGAGTTTTTCTCAATTTGATATAGGTTTCTTGGGTTTCTTTTGGGCACTTGAGGGCCTCTTTCGGGTGTTTAATTGATCTATAAGACGACAGACGCTCAGCTAGGTCTTTGCTCACGCAAAACAGAAGCTAAACGCTGCCTAGCACCTCCAGGTCTTTGCTCACGCAAAATAGAGGAGATACACGACTTTTTCAGAGAAGATTTCAGAGCCAGACCTAAATTGTGTGTATCGGGACAACATACAGACATTCAAATAGAAATGAGCTAATTCCAAGTGACTTTCTTTCCTGAAATCATGTACTAATTTAGTTCTGAACAGAAATAGCCAATGTTTCCAGTCTTTAAGGATAGAGCCTACCAACACATCATACTAAAGTCAAACTGTTTCGATACTGGTCTTACATGAGTCAGCCTTTCACCATAAAGTGAAAATTCATTTCATTTCCCATGACATGCAGTGCTTCTTTTTGTATTTTTATGAGATTTTTCAATGTTTTTGTATTTTTCATAATTTTTCAATGTTTTTGTATTTTTCATAATTCCCCCCCCCCCCCTAAATTTGAGCATAAATAAAAACTACATAAGAATAGAAAACTTTATGAACAAATTTACCTACGAAACGCCAAAAACATGCTCAATCAGTAAAACGGATCATTTTCAGAAAATCCACAAGCACTTGAAATTTCGAACTGCTGACAGGTTTTGTGAACAAATCGGCAGCATTTGCATCTATGTCGATTTGCTCCAGTTTGATAAGACCTCTGTCAAAGAAGTCTCGTATAAAATGAACTTTAATATCAATGTGCTTGGTTTTTGAGTGGAAGACGGGATTTTTCACAATTTGTATTGCAGCATCATATTCACAGTATATGGTAGTATTAAGAAAAGTCAAACCGTAGTCCTGCAATTGATGCTGCATCCACACCACTTGGGAGCAAGACGCTGAAGCTGCAACGTACTCTACTTCAGCTGTGGAAATAGCCACCGTTTGTTGTTTCTTGCATTGCCAAGAGATGAGTCTGTCACCCAAAAATTGGCATCCAGCAGATGTGGATTTCCTGTCTTTGTCAGTGCCTCCAAAATTAATATCAGAAAACGCAAACAGGTCAAAATTTAAATCCTTCGGATACCACAGACCAAACCGAGGTCGGCCTTTAAGGTACCAAAAGATTCATTTAACAGCAGTAAGATGAGAAGTTTTAGGATTAGCCTGATATCACGCGCAGTTGCAGACAGCAAACATGATGTCTGGATGGCTCGCTGTCAGATACATCAACGTTCTGATCATGGACCTATAAAGGCGTTGATCGACAGGGGATCCTTCTGCATCTTCAGTCAGCAACGGTCTTTCTACCATTGGAGTTTCGACCGGTTTAGCGTCTGTGAACTTAAATTTCTTTAGCACATCTTCCACATATTTCCCTTGATGAATTAGAATGCCTCGTGAATCTTGTTTAACTTGTAAACCCAAAAACAGTGTCATTTCTCTGAGCGCACTCATCTCGAACTTCTTTTTCATAACTCCCTCAAATTCCTTGCAAAGAGCTTCACTTGTTTATCCGAAGATAATATCATCGACATATATTTAAACCAGTATCAGATCCTTGCCCACTCTCTTAATAAACAAAGTCTGGTCTATCGTGCCTCAAGTATATCCATGTGCTAGAAGATGTTATGTAAGAGTTGCATACCAAACCCTTGGTGCTTGGTGCAATCCATATAATGCCTTATCGAGTTTGTAGGCATATTCTGGATGGTCTGGATGAATAAATCCCGGTGGTTGCTCAACAAAGATTTCCTCCTTCACATCTCCATACGAAAACACAGTCTTGACGTCCATCTGATAAACAGTGAACCCCATGTACCAATCTTCAGGAATGGGATCAGTAAACAGTTCTGATCCAGATGCATTTGAGAAAACGCCACTAGATTGAGCACCTTCAGGGGTTTCTTGAGACGTTGGATTCTCAGTAAATCACATCCCAGGCGGATCAATAGTGTGAGTTCTTGAGATCCCTTCGTCAAGTTCTATTTCTTCCGTATCACCAAATGAAACTGGTTGTTTCATATTCAACACACCTGCAACAGAAGCATCACTAGACAGAATGTTAAATGATTTGAACAAGTCAGCATAATCATACAGCCAATCTGGACCAACTCTAGCATCCGTAGAGTTTTCTTCGAGCCATTCAACATTACACGACTCGATGACTTACTTGGTTACTTTATTGTATATTCTATGGGAAGATCCTTTAGCGTACCCAATAAAGAAACATTCATCCCCTTTGACTTCAAACTTTCCATTAGTATCCATGAGCAATAAAACACACGGACATCCAAAGATACGAAAGTGTGAAACAGAGGGTTTGCGTCCTTCCAGAATCTCGTAAGGAGTTTTCATGTGACGTTTGTTTACTAAAGCATGATTCTGGATGTAACAAGCTGTTTTAACTGCTTTGGCCCAGAAGAAACTAGGAAGCTTCGAGTCGGCCAGCATAGTTCGCGCAGCCTCAATAAGAGTACGATTTCGTCTCTTAGCTACTCCATTTTGTTGTGGAGTGCGTGGTGCACTGTACTGTCGTTCAATTCCCTGTTCTGCACAGAATGTGTCTAAGGTGATATTTTTGAATTCCGTTCCATTGTCTGATTGAATTGCTTTCACTCTGGTACTGGCCTGATTTTCCATTAGAGTGATAAATTGTTTGATTAAACTTGCAGCCTCGTTTTTGTGACCAAGAAAGTAAACCCATGTGTAACGAGAGTAGTCATCGACAATCACAAGACAATACGCCTTCTTGCCAATGTTGAGAAAGTTCACGGGACCAAAAAGATCCATGTGTAGCAACTCAAGAACAGCTTTTGTTGAAGGAGTAGGCTTGGACTTATGAGGCTTTCGATGGGCCTTTCATTTGGCGCAAGCAACACACTTTTCTACCAACATGATGTCTTTAACAGGTAGATCACGGACTAATTCACCTTTAGCCAAACGATTCAGATTTTTCATATTCACATGTCCAAGACGACGATGCCACAACAGACCATCATGTTCTGAAATCTTTGAGAAGAGACAAGTAATTTCTTCACATGGTTTCTTGTTCACGTCTTTTTTATATTTTTCTAAACGATTCAGATTCATATTTTTCGAGAAAAGACCAATTCACCTTTAGCCAAACGATTCAGATTTTTCATATATGCATTTCCACGTCTTTAGGCAGTCATTAAAAACCAATCTTCTGGGATCTCAATTCCTGGTTTAAGTACATGACAACCTTTATTGGTAAAATGAACCGAATTTCCTCTGTCACAAATTTGTGAGATACTCAGCAAATTCTGTTTTAGTTCTGGGACGTAATTCACATTTTCGAAGCTTAAGATGCCATTTCTCACTGTTCCTTTTAACGTGATTTTGCCTGATTCTCCTCCCGCAAAAGAGACATATCCACCATTAAATTCTCTGACATTTTCAAGTTGGGACAAGTCTCCTATCATGTGCCTAGAACAGCCACTATCCATGTACCAAAGTCGCACGGTAGTCCTCCACAGCTGTTCCTGCACAATTTGCGGGATCAGTCAGATTTAGGAACCCAGCCCATAGTGGATCTGGGTTTTCCTTATGCATCAATGTACGTCACTCTCTGCCAAACTAAATTGTCTTTATTTAAAAATTTGATTTGTCTTTGTTGACAGACTTGTGTGAACATGTGTTTGACGGAGCAGCCTTACCTTTGGGTATCCAGTATTGATTTGACCGCTTGTAGTTGTAATTTTCAAAAGCTTTATATTTATTTCTTTGAAAATTATTTTGATAATTTTGATTTCTTTGTTTGGCTGCATTCTAGTCATAATCAAAGGGCTTGGCCATACGATTATTATTCTTCGTTGCCTCAGTCTTTGCAGCTTTCACTAGCTCTGAATAACAAGATCGATTTGGCTTAGCCTTCTGATTGTTAAAACTCTTATGCTTAGATTGCATTCTTGGGAGTTGAACACAATTTCGTACGATGTGTCCAGCAATACCACAGTTGAAACACGTTTGTCGTTTCAAAGTGTGAGTATTTTGATTTTTCAAAGTATCGTTTCTGATTTTCTTCACTTGTCTAGCCTGTTTAGCTTGCTTTCGTTTTGAGCGATTTGGTCCCTGCTGATTAGGGTTTGCACAAGCATGAGATGTAGATGGAGAATGAGACTCATCCTTCTTACTGTGATCATCATCATGTTGAAAAGTCGGTGGTTCAGTTTCAGTTTTATTTTCAAAAACATTTGTTGATGACTGTTTGTTTATTTATTTCAACATTCGTTTCTTTGTCAACTGATAATTGATTCTGACTCGGTTTTAATTTCAGAAGAAGTTAAAATTTCATTAACATATATTTCTGCAACACATGTATCAACGGTTTCTAATGGGGTCCCACTAGATTCAACATTAGGGACACCCACTGAGACCGACTCAGAAGAAGAATCAGGATTTTCTTGATTTCCTTTAGAAGTAGTTTCACTGAATGTATCCTGAGGGACCTCACCTGTAACACTATCATCAACCAAGGGGTTAGAAACATCACATTCACAATCATTAAAAACTGAAGAGAATTCATCACCAGACTTATTGTTCACAGATTCAACACAAACATCATCAGTCTTGCCCAAAACATCAGGCCCATTAGACGCTAAAGAAGCAAACATACTAAAAATACTTTGTCCCAAAACAAGTTCAGAATTAGTTTCATCAAAACAATTTTTAGGTAAATCAGAATTTAAAGCATGTTCTCCCCCAAGAGTGTCTTCATATTTCAAGTCTACTTTTTCTTCTGCACATGTAAACGATCTGTTAGGATCAACATTTCCTTTAGAGAAAAAATTTATTGACGGGGCTGGCTGTTTATTACCAACAAATCTGTTGTTGACTGATGACTTATTAGTTTTTGGGCCATAAGTCATCTTGTCCTCATTAATGAACTCCTCTTCCGTGAAAGGCAGATAAGTATAGTTATGATTGTATGGAGGAGGAGTTTTAGTGTATCCCAAACCGGCCCCTTTCTTTTCTTTGTACTCTAGCTGAATGTCATAAATATCCTTGACCAATTTGCTAGAAGTGTCATATTTTTTAATATTAATTTCATTAACCTGATATTTCAACTATATGTCTTCTAGCTCTTTGGTCAAGTCCTTAATTGTTGCAAGAGCATCTTTAAAGTTACAGTTCTTAACGCTGATATCTTCTTTCAACTGAATGATATTTTTCCTTTGGGCTTCAATTTTTTCTTTATAAAATTTTTCAGTTTTAGCCAAAGTAAAGTTTTTATTTTTAATATCTATGTAATCTTGAATTAAATCAGCGTTATGTAACCTATATGCTTCAACTCTTTCTCTGCATTCAGGAGTACAGAAAACAGAACGTACCTCTTCAGCAGTAAGTCCATGAATGGGAGCTGGCAGAATCCTAGACATAAGAGCCAGATTTTCAGATGGACTCTCATCAACAGGTGCAGAATTCTTGTCCTCCAAAGCTGAAGTCATGAAAGCGATGTTTTCTGAGGCATTCTAATTTTCTGGAGCAGAGATGTTCAAGCGTTGAATTTCAGCATTCCAATCAAAATTTTCACTTTGTTGAACTACTAGGGCTGAGCTTTGAGTGCTTTCACCAGCAACTGTTGAAGAGTCATTTGTAGTGACAAGTGCCCTTTCAGGGTTTGGAGAAGCAGGTTGTGCAGGATTTTGTTCTTTGTTTACATTCGGCTTAGTGCAGTTTCATGCCAAATGTCCCGGTTCATGGCAATTGTAACAACGCAATTTGAATGGAACACTGGCAGAGTTTGAATAAGGAGAACCCCGCCTGTTTCTTCCAGTCTTGTTTGCAAACTTTTGTGCTCTGAACGCCGCCATAGCCATCTGCCATGTAATATCTGTTGGACCGGTTTTGACTCTGAAACGATTGCGAAACGAACGTGAAACGTGCGAAATCCATACACGAACGCGATCTAACACATGTGAAGTAATATAAACGTGATTCTTTGATAAATCTGAAATCGTACAAGAACCGTGAATCACCTAGAGCACTTTCTCTCTCTACTTTCTCTCTCTAAGCACCAAGCTCCAAACTTTCTAAAATGGCAAAAGTCTTAAACTTTACAACTAAAGCTCCTATTTATAGGCACAAGGAATATAAGGATTTCTCCTTATTTACAAGTTTGCCACCTTGCCCTTTTAACTAGATATTACAATAAAAGCTTGGACTTCTTCGGTTTCTGCTACGTACTAGATTGACGGAGGCGATAGACACTTAATGCACTAACAGACTCCCCCTTGGATATTGCCGTAGTAAATCTCGTAGTGTCCTGTCTTTCTCTTTCACGAACAGAATCCCCATGGATCTGTCTTCAACTTCCATTTCTCTCCCTCTTGGTAGTCACTTTCTTCAGGCTCCCCCTATCGACAAGCTTCCGTGCTTTTGGGATCGACACCTAGCTTTCCAGCTACAAACTCCTCCTAACTTTCAGCTTGTCTTCAGACTCCCCCTTAGACTCTGCTCTCGGGATCGTAGTCTGGACTTTTCCTGCAATCACTCATACAACTATAAGTAACAACATTTTAAACTTCCAGATATTGTAATCTAACAATTCAATCTCCTCAAAATCACTTCTCATGAATTTGGCAGTTTCATCGAATCGTATCGGAAACTAACACTTATAACAATATAAGCATCCAACTCCCCCACAGTTAATCATCCAAGTCCAAATTAATGACCTTGGAGATATCACAAACTGTTTTTTGATTTTTTTTTAATTTTAAAACTTCAAGTTTCAAATTAATGAACTTGTTTTATTTTTCAGAAACACAATCAGCTTACTTAGATTTTGAAACTCGGCACTCAGACATCAGTTGTCGAAAATAAAGCAAAAATCAAAATCTTTTTGTATTTTTTGAAAATATAAAGCAGTAAAGAAATATGTACAAACATATTTACAAACAATATTTTTGTTTGAGTATGCGTCAGAGGATCATATCAGTTTCTGACAAGTCACAAGTACCGTTGAGCTTAGTTACACATTAAGAATTAAACAATTCACTTAGATTGTCGATATACTGATCCACTTAAATTTTCACACAAATTTCAACTGATTCAGGATACGAATTAGATGTATTAAGAACTTAAACTCATTCATGTGTCCCACCTCTTGAATATACTCCCGTATCCAGATCCCAATATTCAGTCTTACAGGTAATTATAACACAAATGATATCTGTAAGGGGTTAATAATTTATGAAGAATCATGAGAGCTCAGGTCAGAACCATCGTTCAGCAGAGAGATCATGACTCAACTTGTGGGTGTGTCCCCTTTAGAGGATCTTTTTTACAACAGCATTGCTAAGGAATTTTATTGTCTTATCATTGATGCTGAGGGTGATGTTGTGTTTCAAGCATTGCGGAAAGTATTATTCGGGGACTAGGTCAGAACTACCGTTCAGCAGAAGTACCGGAATAATACCCCAGATATCACTGAGTATAAAGACCTAGTATATCAGAAAAAGGAACCTTTCAAATGAGATTTCAGGGGTTACCTATATATCCAAGTAGTGTTCCCCACGAAATAAGCAAGTTTGAATTTAGGTTTATATCTCGAAAAAGTTTACTAAATGTATAAAAATCTACCGACACATCCACGGTGAGATCGTTTAACACATTTAAACTTTCCATTTCTTTAGCGTACTGTAATTGTCTACTGATGTACTACCATTTCCTCTTTTTACGCAAAAACTCAATTTTTGAATTTTATCATGTTTTTGTCATTTTCAAATTTTCAAATGTTTTTGGATTTTCTAACAATATTTCTCCCCCTAAAATGCAAAACCATTTAAAGAAAATTTGACAACCAACACTGATAGCTTTGTCTCGCCATCCATTTTCTGCATCTCATGCTCTGTTTTGCAGAAAATATAACATACCCCCATGATTTACAACCCATTGATCTTAACAGTTTGAAAAGCGTTTTTCAATCTGATGAAAGTAATCATGTTTGTTCAGCCGTGAGGGTTTCGGCGTATTCAATCAACATTTATACAAAACAATATTAAAGACAACATATTTTTGGTTTTTAATTTTTCAATTTTTAGGATTTTGAAAATATTGTTTATTTATGTACAGAAAACAATCACACTAAACTCCCTGTTCAACCAAACCAGGGTCCTGCAACCTCTTCCTGTGCCAGGCTGCTCCAACTACCATTCTCACAATCTTTAGCTTCGTTAAGCACCTGCACATTCAAACTTTATCAATCATTTGAACAATTTAGCCCAGGTCTATTGGACCTTAGGCATTTCAACACAATAATGTTCATTCAATTTTGGAAACTCTTTGTCACTTAAAACATTTTCAATTTTGACTTCAACTTTCTCATCTTTTACCGACATCACTTGTTTCTTAGCACTCCACATTTGACCTTCCGAAGTACCTCTTTTGTAAAAGTTTGTCTCTTTTTGAACCTTTTGAGTTTGAATAACATTTTTAGGTTTCCAAAACTCTTGAGGTTTTGTCATATCAACAGATGTTCTCCAACTCTGTGTTGTTCTGAATCTGGGTGTGTGAGAATTCCAGGTCTGTCTTGAATCGAACCTGTTCGGGTTTGATTTCCAATTTTGATTTGAAGCAAACTTGTTTGTATTGTACCTCCAAGTTTGTTTCGAATCAAATCTGGTTGACCTCGATTTCACATCCTCAGATTTCTGTTTTTCAACATCAACAGGCTTTGGATTAGGACACTTTCGTGCAACATGTCCAATCTGATCACATTTAAAACACACTTTCTTTGCAACATCCTTGGCCTGTTGTTGTTTCTTTTTCATAGCATCAAACTCTTCATTAGACTGTTGTCCAAATTTGAGTTTTTCCTCTTCTTTCAAACTTTTCCCTTGAACAAAATTCATCTTTTGTTGCAAATTTTGTTTTTTACTTTGATTCCAATTCCGTTTCTTTTTATAACCCAAACCAGCCTTCATGTTTTTCTTTTTAAAACCAGGTTTGTTATAAAAAGATTTATAACCTTTACCAGCAAACTTTGGAATCTCAGACTTCTCAATCTCAACCATTTTGAAAACTTTATCGACCTTTTCTGAAATCACATTCTGAATCGGGAATACAACATCTAAGAATAATTTGTCCGATCCAATCATGGTATAAACCAATCCTTTTGAATCATCATTCAAATTTTTCTCGGATTTTGTGTTTTTCAGATAACCATCATAAAGATTTCCTTCATCTTCATCCTGTGATTCAGACTTACCTTTTGTAGACTCATCTTTCAAAACGCTTTCAACAACCTTACTTACCACCTCTGAATCATTAGCATCATCAGATTTGGAGTAAGTCACATCAATACTTTCAGGTAACTGGTCAGCTATGTTCAAACCCTTTGCCACCTTTTCCTCATCATACAAGTATAATTGTTTCTCAATGGTGGTGGTACCTGATGAAACTCTGAACCAATACCCTTTTTGCAATTTTCAGTATCTTTGCCATCTGGTGTGATGTTGAAAATGCGTTCGAGAATGTACGAAGAGTTATGATAACTTTGAAGTTTGGTAACAACCTTTTCTTTTTCAGCCAAGACTTGTTTAAGACTTGCAATTTCAACAACACATTTGTTTAATTCAATTTGCTTTTCTTTAAACTTTCTTTCATATATTTCTTTAGTGACTAAAGTTTCTGACAATCTTTGATCAAAACTTTTGACTTGGCTTTTCAAAGTATCATAAGCTTCTTGTACTCTCTGACTCGACCACTTTAAAGAATCATACTGTTTTTGTAAATCTTGAAATTTAGATTCTTTTTCAACACAATCGACACATTTTGCTGAATACATTTGTCTATACACATCATTATCCTTTTCAAGATCTTGACACTTCTGTGTCAGTTTTTCAACTTTTAATTTCAACATTTCTTCTGTTTCAACCATTTCTTTACATTTTATTTTGAAAACATTTTCAAATTTGGTTGCTTCAATTTCTTTTATTTTGATTGTTTCATCTTTTTCAATACAGGCTTTGCACATTTCTATGCAATTCCTGCACTTGTTTTCTTTTTCATCAATCAATTCAACATTCGACAAGTCAGAATATTTTATTACCTCAGTCTTTTTCAGCACCAGTTCTTCTGTCTCAGCTTTCTGATCTTGCTCTTTGTTCTCCACTTTTTCTTCTTTCTGTGCTTCTTCTATCTTCTGTTCTTCTTCAGCTTTCTGTTCTTTTTCAGCAGCAATCTTCACAACAGTCTTTACTTCTTCAATCATCTTCTTAAATTCTTCTTTTTTTCGCTTCTTCATTTCTACCACCTTCGGTAGAATTGCTTCACAAACCTCTCTTATTTTCTTCTCCAAATCAGGCAGATATGCTTTATCAGATAACCTTCGTGTGTTGAAAGTAGCCTGCCTTGGAACCAAATTTGTTACAGCTTCGAAATCCACTTTTGATGGGTCAACAACTGGATTACCCCGTGGATCCATGTAACATTCCAACTCTTCATTCCATCTTTTTGCTCTCTTCTTTGAATGGTTCATTTAATTTTCCAATTTCCCATCTTGCATAGTCTGCTTTCCAATATCTATCAGGATCAGCATCAGCCACAAATGCATACCCAACAACATCTTCTTCAGGGCAAACTTGACTCCAGTCGTAACCTTCATCATCATATATAACTGCAAGAGCCCTTGATTTTTCTTCAGGCTGTTTCAATCTTGGTGGCTCAGACTTGTTCTGATGGTAAATCGCTTTCTTGTAATAATCTTCGTTGAACGGGTTTACAGAATCATCGTCAGCATACGCATTTCTGCACTCGCGCTTAAAGTGACCTCTTTGTTTGCATTTGAAGCATGTCACCTTAGATTTATCAAATCCCAGTTTGGTAGATGGTCCACCAATTGACTTTCTCCCCGTGATCTCCATGAACCGCTGTGCCCGACGAACCGCACTGGCCATGCACCATCTTATATCCATTAGTTCCATCTCCTCGGGGTCTAATTGATCATAATCTTCTTTTGTCAAGTTGGTGTTGCCGATCTTCCCTGCAACGAGGCTTTCATACGATTCAAGTACAGAAGCCAAGAAAACCATCTGTTGTTTTGCCGATTCTTCACTGAAATTCTGCCCATTCTTCAAATCCACTGCGATATTACACTGGAATAAATTCTTTGAAGCAGATTGACTTGAAGTGTTTGAAGAAGATCCACTGTGAAAACCACTTTGAAGACTTTCATTCTTCACTGAACTTGAACTTTCTGCAGAAAACGCTGTTCTTGGAGACCCAGCCTGAGGTACATTTCCTCTATAGTAAACCTCTACATTCTGCTGATAAGCCGGATTGTTGACTTTAGATCTTTTTATCTCCAACTCATGACTTTCAAGCCTTTCAATCAGCAAATCCACTTTTAAATCTTCAGGCTTGATTGTATTTTTCAACATTAGAGCGAAATATTGCCACTCTTGATCATTTGGCAATGAATCAAACAATTTATCCACCAGCTCCTCTTCAGAAGGTACAATTTCATGTCTGATCAGCTCCATTTTCAGATATCCGAATCTCTCAATCATTTTACAAACAGACTCATTTTTCATACAGTTGAATAAATCAAACTCTTTACGCAACAATTTCGTTTTGTTTTTAACAATTTCATTACTTCCTACACACTTTTTCCCTAACGCTTCCCACAAACTCTTTGAAGTTTTCTCTTGTTCAAGTAACGAAATAATATCCTCTCTCACTGACTGTTTGATTAATGTGATTATTTTAGATTCAGCCACAACATTTTTTATATCTATGTCTGAGAAATCCTTCGGATCTATTAACTCTCCTCCCTCTTTTACTGGTTTAGTGTATCCATCTGTCATTTTTATCCAACTTTCAGGAGCGAAAGCTTTTACCCAACCCTCAAATCTGTTTTTCCACCAGTGATAGTCTTCAACTTTCATTAGCTTTAGTGGCTTCTGTTGACTTCCATACATGTTCTCGAATTTCAAATTCTCCGAAATCTCTCTTGAATATTCTTTCATCTCAGATCTTCTATCTGACGATTCGGAAGTGAATGCGTTGTAGAAAGTATTGTAGAACTCTTCACTGTTGTTTGACATCTTCAATTACCTAGATCAAACAAACAAACTATCAGTTTAAAAATATCAAACAACTGAATCCAACTGATACTCAATTGATGTGAAATAATATTGATGCGAAAAATCCTCTTATCAAGCGAAAACAATTGTACAAACAGAATAACAGCTTTCAAGCGAACTTCCAAAATAACACTTCAAGAGAAAGCACTTTGAATTGAAGTAATTTCAAGCGAAATCCTGTCCTTCAAGCATAAAGTCAAATTGAAGTGAAACCCATAAAGTTTCTCAAGCGAAACCTAGATCAAACATCATGTTCAAGCGAAACCAGCAACTATTCAAGCGAAATCAGATTTTATGTACTATTTCAAGCGACACCAGCAGATATTCAAGCGAAATCCGATTTTATGTACTAATTCAAGCGACACCAGCAGATATTCAAGCGAAATCCGATTTTATGTACTAATTCAAGCGAAATCACGACTGTTAACTTTCAAGCGGAATCAATGATGAGTTTCAAGCGAAATCTCTGAGTTCCAAGTGATTTTCAAGCGAAACTAAACTGATATCTCAAGCGAAATCTCACTTATAAGGATTTCGCTTGAATTTTCAAGCGAAATTCAACAGATTCAAGCGAAATCTTGCTGTTTCCAACGAAATCGGACACAAAAACTCGAAATTCTCCTAAACGACTAGGAGTTTGAATCTGAAACTTGGTAGGATTGTAGATCAACTGTTTTCGCACAATATACTAAAAAATCAGCCGATTCGGACCGTAAAATCCCGTTCAATTTGTCGAAAAACCGTAGAAAACGTGAAAAATGAGTAGAATATGAAGAAATCGATGATATTCAGATCTGAAATCGAAGTAATCCTGTGCGAAATCGTGTGATAGATCAGTGCAATCGAGCTCCTGCTCTGATACCACTTGTTGGACCGGTTTTGACTCCGAAACGATTGCGAAACGAACGTGAAACGTGCGGAATCCGTACACGAACGCGATCTAACACATGTGAAGTAATATAAACGTGATTCTTTGATAAATCTGAAATCGTACAAGAACCGTGAATCACCTAGAGCACTTTCTCTCTCTACTTTCTCTCTCTAAGCACCAAGCTCCAAACTTTCTAAAATGGCAAAAGTCTTAAACTTTACAACTAAAGCTCCTATTTATAGGCACAAGGAATATAAGGATTTCTCCTTATTTACAAGTTTGCCACCTTGCCCTTTTAACTAGATATTACAATAAAAGCTTGGACTTCTTCAGTTTCTGCTACGTACTAGATTGACGGAGGCGATAGACACTTAATGCACTAACAATATCTATTTCCTCTACATCATCAGGATGATACTGATATAGATCATTCAAAGACCAATTAGGAGGTTGTATCTTTCCTGCAACAAAGGCATTTAAACAGTTGACAACAGAAGCAGCGATCTCCAGATTTTCTTCGGACTGTTGCGTGAAGAAAGCAATCAACTCAGTTGTTGCTGAAGGAACTGCAGCAATTGATGGTACAGTAGATGAAGCAGTCGAACTAGAGTAATGAACATTTGCGAAAGCAGGAGTGGCCTTTTTAGATCCACTTTGAGAGATCAGTGCAGCATTGTTGTTGTTTGAAGCAGTAGAAGAAACTGGGAAACCTGCAGCCAGCATACTAGACTTATGATTATTTTCCCTTTGCTTGTCATCCAGCTCACAAGCCTTGATGTGTGAAATCATCTCAGTTAAAGAACATCTTGCAAGATCTTTGGTCCGTTTGATCATTGCGACGTGATTGTCCCAGCTTTTAGGCAAAGCATTTAGAAGTTGTCGATTCTGTGCAGCTTTAGAATGAAGGATTTCCTCCAAATCCATTTGAGTAACAATCTTCGTGAATCGCTGAATCTGATTCTCAATAGTCTCTCCATAGACATAATTGAAGTTGTTAAAATTTTGCCTCAACAAGTTCCTCCGACTTTCTCTCATGTCTTCATTTCCTTCATATACATCAATCAGTGCTTCCCATATTTCTTTGGCTGATTTACAAGTGCGAAATCCCATAGCAATGTCTGATCCCAGTGCCATGGTCAGATATGAGGTTGCCCTATTATCCTCCTCAATAATAGTATAATCCTTTTCAGTATACTCGTCACGAGGCTTTTTGACTTTAACTCCTGGATTCGTTTCCTTCTCATACATGATTTCCCTAGGACCTCTTAGAATACATCTCCAGATTTTAGGATCCTTGAATTTCACATGCTGTTCAAAACGCCACTTCCATTCCAGGAAGTCATTTGCATCCATCAACCTGGGAATACGAGTACTAGTTCCAATTTTAGAGTCCAATTCTTGCTGAGCATTTGTGACTGCCATGTCACCATTCTGATTACTTGTAGACATGTTTCTTGAAAGTGATTAATTAGTTAATTAATTAATTACTGTTAAGTCCAAAGGTCTAAATTCCAAAGTCCAAACAGTTCAAAAAACACGTCGCTGATTGACGTTGCGACTCGAGACAGTGAGTCGAGACGCTGGTTTCGAGTCGAGACAAGGAAATTGGTAACTCGAGACAATAGCTGATTGCGAGTCGAGATCAACAGTTCACAACTCAAGACCTATGCTGGTTGCGAGTCGAGATCAACAGTTGATAACTCGAGACTGAAGCTGGTTGCGAGTCGAGACAAGATGATGACAAGTCGAAACCACGGCTTGTTGTGAGTCGAGATCTAGAGGAAGACAACTCGAGACAGCTGATTGCGAGTCGAGACCCTGCAAAACAAACAATGTGATAAAAGTAGCCGATATCCCTGATTACCATCAGCTTCCAAAATTCAAAGATTTTGAAATCTTTGAATTTTTATCCTCAACAAACTTCTGAGAAATCAGCAAACAATTCATTGAAATTACACGAACCAAAATCAGCAATATTGATCAATATTTGCTATGAACAATTTGAAGATTGTATGATCTGTAGACAGAAAACACAATCGAAACTGTACCACTGCAAAAACAAACACTAGCAAAACAAGATCAGTAAAATAAGATTTTCTTGAATCCGAATGATATCAAAAACCGAACCAAGAATTGGTTTCTTGGCTCAGATACCAATTGTAAAACCCTTGACAATGATATCAAACAGGAACTTGTGTAAGTGCGGAAATCAAACACAAGTGGATTCAAGAATATATGTAATCGAAACCAAAGCAATATAATCAAAACAAACCGGAAACTTGCATTCACTGATTAAACTTGTGACTGATACAAGACTCCCAAAAGGTTTCGGCTGCCTTTCCTTGTAATCGACTGATCAACCTCAACCTAAAGATTGAGGTTTGTTTAAATACTAAAGATGTGGGTCGAAACCCCTAGGCCCACTCAAAATCATCTATATGACCCAACTAATACATAGTGACCCAAAAGATAAATAAACAAAACATACTAATCAACCCCTAGACTTTGTATCCCTCCATGTATAAACCTTCAAGTTCCAACAGATTCCATTCTTAGGAGGTTGGTTTGGCCCTTGTTCCTATAACTCGAATCCTAGCCCGTTATATCCCATTTTAGTTTTACACCATTGTAAACCTTACGCCTTTTTTACTCTCTGATTGAGGTTCTCGTCATTGAAAAATCTTCGTAAACTAAATCATACGTGTATATGTTGACATTTAAGAGACATACAGTCAAAAAAATCAAGAGCAATGGTGATATATATGCGCATTAGACACTAAAAAATTAACACATAAAAATAGCTACAATTAAAGGACTGTACTTATTGACGGCATCAGCTTCCTAATTGATGGAGAAAGGTCTGGTGGCAAGTGTGACAACCCGTAATTTACGGCTCTTAATTACGTAATCAACAAGTGATTAACGCGATAATAAATGGTGTTTACAGCGCGAATTAACTTAATTAGGCCTTTGGAGTGCCTGGGAACGTTTGTCGGACTTTACAGTGCGCGTATGGTGATTTACAGAAAATCTGCAGAATATTACGCGACAACGGACTAATACCGTACGAAATACTGGCGATGCCGACGAACACGGATTTTCTACGAATATTTTATGCTCATGGAGTTTGGGTCGCGATATCGGGTCTCGTAGGAACTACGGGCCACTTACACATGAGGTGGGCTTGTAGGCCCTGGACCCAAGCCCAAAGCCCACAAGCCTAAACCTGCGCATATTATACTAGATCTGTTACTTGAAGATCTACACAAGATCTCTCTAAATCTAGGAAATCCTATCAAATACTTGCAAATCAATACAAAATATTATAAAATCCCTGCAAAATCTTACAAAAGATTTGCACAATTAATAGAAATCTAGTTTCAATGGACATACTAATTGACCTGAATGTAAATTGGATATTTGATAGTCAATGTCCCTTATTCACTCTATTAATACTGGCCTCTCTCCATCTCTTAATACACACTTCAAACAAACTCAAAGCAACCACAGACATAAGTCTGTGGTCTCTCCCTCTCGATAACATATACACAGACAAGGCCAAACACCCTCTCACAATTACCCTCTCACTCTCGATCTATGCATCTGATGTATGCATCAGAATACATTACACAAACCACACACACCCTCACATTTGCTCTCTCTCCCTCTCGGCGAACATCAGGCGGAACCGGGCGGAGCCAGTGGCGGAGCTCCGGCGAGGTGCGGCGGCAACCAGCAGAGAAGAGAGAGAGAGAGGCAGAGAGAGAAGAGAGAGAGAACGGCGTGGAGAGAGAGAGTGTGTCGGAGATGAGAGAGACGGGGCAGAGGTGACGGTCCGGCGGTCGGCATCTCGGACCAGAAGTCGGCATCTCGGACCTGCGGTCGGTATCAAGGTCCGGCGGTCTGTGACTTTATCCGACGAGTTATTCCGGTAATCACTTCTTATTTCTTTTATTTCTCGCAAATCTGAAGATGGTGATGATGATTTTGTTTATATGGCCACTGTTAGAGATGACGATTGGTAATAGTAGTTCAGTCACGGCTCAGGTCTACAAGTGAACAGCTCCGGTTCGACTTCGGTTCGCGGTCAGACGGCTCGGTATGGTTTGACTCGGTCAAGCTGAGTCAACTCAGGTCAACGGGGCAGACATGTTGTTCGGGTTCGGGTTTGTGGCTCGGTGCAACTCGGTCAGATTCAAGTGCGGGTCTCGGGTCAACTCGGTCAAACCGAGTCGACCTGGTCAACTCAGTCAACTGAGCTGGTCAACTCAGTTGACCCGGTCAACTCAGTCGGTCAGCTCGACTTTCGACTCGAAGAAGCGGTAAAGATTTTAACGGCGTTATTATTTCGTGTTTTATACTTTTAACGTATCACGTGATAACGAGCTCGAACCATTTCATTACAATTTAGTTATATTTTGAAATGCTTGACGAAAACTATATACATTTGATTTTATTGGTTGAATATTGTTGAGTTTGATAAAATACGACAACTTTTTATTGTCGGGTTAGTCAAAAAATAGAGGAAACTCTGCCCGTTTTTCGAGAAAAACCCTTAAACACGACACGTATTATTTTTCAATAACAACGCTTAATGGAATTCGAGTCCATAATATTTCAAACCATGATAATCCCAAACGCTTTTACAAATAAATATAATGTTATATTTATTTCGAACGTCGTCAACTCGTATACTTTTACAAAATAAATATAGTTATATATTTATTCTAGATGTCGTACAACGTGAAATCTTTTACAAAAAAATAAATATGGTTTATATTTATTTTCAAACATAACAACTCGACGATTTCTTTATAAAATAAATATAACTCTTCATATTTATTTTATACGCCTAGACGGCATATACGTGTATTTTCGGAAAATATACACAAGACGTGATATATATAATACAAGTTATTATATATTATTTTCATACGAAACGCAATATACGATACGAGTTTGTTATATGATATTTTCATACAAATAATCTTTTTGTACACGTACGACTACTCGAGACGGCTAACACACTTACGACGATATATTTATATTTTTATATAAATATTTATTCATTTTAAGTCTCTCGAAAACTAAGTCTTTTTCAAGACTTATTAAACTGCTACTGACATTAAACGAGACTTAACAAGTATAACTTAATTATTTTCATTAAGTTAATAACTTACTCGAATCGTTCGATTAACGATTCGGTAGAGCTCGGTGACACGTAGACTAGTTACCACTTTTGTTTAGAAACTTATTAGATATTCCGTGTTAGGAATATTGTAGAATGCACACTAGCGAGTCTCATCTTGGAAACGACATCACGAAGTCGTAATTAGCTCGCTTTGCACAAGAATGTTCAGGTGAGTTCATAACCCCCACTTTTTACTGTTTACATTTTTGTAAATGTTTTCGGGGTGGAAAGACATGCACGTTTTGCAAAAACCTACAAAGCTCTGAACAAATGCAAAACTCGTATTTCTAAATCATATTACGAAGTGATTTCGAGGAACTCAAATGATTTACGAAAGGTTTATACTAAACATACCGGTTTTTACAAAACAAATGAGTATTATCAAAATGTGAATGATTTTCATGACTAAGGACGGATCAATTGGTGATAATAAATATAGAATGAGGAGCCAGCCTTTGTGGCTGGGGAGGATCAGTCTTAGAGACTGGGGTAAAGTACATGTACAATGATTACAGACATTTTTATACACGGTATGGTTAACGTAAGGAGGTTTAGATCATGTGAATGGGTAGTTAGAACACCGAGGGACTCGAGCGGTAGATCTATCTGGGTGTAGCGAGCCCAGCTCTAGGCCCAACAGAACGGACCTCTCGGAGGACCAACAGAACGGACCTGGAGTGACTTGGTACCCAACGCAAAAATCGGCTAGGGTGTAGTCTTCCTACTTGCATTTCACAACATGCTAATGGCCTTGCAAACCATTGGTGATCACAAGTCCTCTTACACTGCTACATACCAGGAACTTTATACTTACGAAACATACTTGTTCATACAAATTAAATACCATGTTTTATACAAAATTTAAGGCATAGGATTATGCGGGTCAAAGTCAGGGTGGGCATTGATGATTATACGAACATTACAAAAACATGGTTTTATGAACATAACGTGTTACAAACACAACGTTTCCATATAACTTTGCAAGAAAATGGTTTTTAAATTCATTTTCTCAATACTACTTCAAAAACCGGTTATTCCAAAGATTTATTTCAAATCTTTCACAACTCAAAGGACTTATCTCAAACCTTTCACAACTCAAAAGATTTATTTCAAATCTTTTACAAACAAACTATGAACTCGCTCAACTTTTTGTTGATTTTTCTCGCATGTTCTTTCTCAGGTTACATTTCTAAGACAAGGCACGGTTGGAATAGGAGAACCATTGGAGACTCGAGTACTTGGCGGGCGTTCAATTTCTAAAAGACTTTGCTTATATGCTTCCGCTGTGCAATGACGATACCAGTCCAGTCACGCCAAGCTCTGATAATTTCGAGGTGTGACAGATTGGTATCAGAGCTATAGGTTACAGCGAATTAGGTTCCTGTTGTGATACCTAGGCTCTAACCTCACTTTCCTCTGGGAACTTAGACTATCAAGACGTTGAATACATACAGAACGCCCAATACTCAAATATGGTCTCCAACCGTTGCCGACAAGCAAACAGTCAAAATTTTTCTTCCAAATAAATGTGAGCACATTTTACTATTTATAGGCTCGGTCTGGAGGATCGAGGCTCGGTCTAGGTGACCGAGGTAGTTGAGCACGTTGATCATTTATAGGCTCGGTCTGGAGGATCGAGGCTCGGTCTAGGTGACCGAGGTAGTTGGCTAGTGAGGCTAGGAAGAGTAGGCTCAGTCATGAAGGCTGAGGCTCGGTCAAGGGGACCGAGGCTCGATCTAAGAGGTCGAGGTGGAGGATAGAGCAGTCTTAAAGACTGGGAGAAATTGGCTAGTGAAACTAGGAGAATTACCTGATTGCTTATTGGTGACTGACATGTTATATGATTGATTAATTGCGCTCATGTGTGTTTATTAACGGTCATCACGTAGGAACCACGAATATTAACTCGGGCACACGCTATTATCCATATTGTCTATGATATTTAACTTCCCGAGCAGGCAGCCTACGCATAACAAAACGCTAGCGCATGAGAATACATGGAACTCAAACTTTACGTCAACGGATGTCGGAGTACATCACATTCTACGCAGAACGTAACGCTAGTGCACAGGTATACGTGAAACATAAGCTATACGTCAACGGAGGTTGAAGTACGACACGCACGCTTATTGAGGCAAGGCCTTGAGAAGGAACGATGACGCAATTTAACGACGACGCTCGATTCCTGTCAGCAGGGGAACTAACGATCATGA
>JARYGA010024821.1:0-27145 GCA_030545235.1 Helianthus tuberosus
ATCGAAAGCCCTAAAATATCAGTTTGTAATTTGAAAAAAAACTTAACTCCGTTAAGTTTTTTTAACCGAGGACTGATGGAGGAAAAATAGTTGAAAGGTGGGACTGTTAGGGGGAATAAAAAAAGGTGGGACTGCCAATGGCCAATGACGTCTAGTAGGGATTATTAGAGGCCAATATCCCAAATTTAAGATAACTTAATATAAATTTCTTTATAAGGCTGAATTGGAAGAAGCTTATCTTAGAGGCTTGTGCTACTTGGACTTATGAAGGCTGATGATATGTTGTAGTAGGTTGATTTGGATGCTAATTATCTTATTTTGTATTTTATTGAACTTTGAACTTGTTTTATATTTTGTTAGAGTTGATTTGGACAAATTATGTATTATGTTAAACGTATAATGCATATGCTTTTTTTAAAACTATTCAATAATACATATGTTTTTTTAAAACTATTCAATAATACATATGTTTGGGTTACCAATAGTCTTACATGTACAAATAAGATTTGTGTACTCAATAATATGTCCTATAGGGTTTTCACAAGGACTTTGGAGATTGAATTTCACCCTTCAATTCTATAAATAACATGCTCATTTAGTCTCACGAGTTTGCTCAAGATCGATAAGTGAAAAGCTATAGGACATATTTGCGACTGGAATTTAGTCTCAGTAAGTGTCCATCTGAAAAGCTAAATAGATAGAACATATTTGCGACTGGAATTTAGTCTCAAACAAGGTGTCAAAATATTAGTGTCCAATAAAACTGTGTTATTTTTATTAATGGGGGCATTTATTTAGGACTGAATTTCCGTAACCAATAGTTTCCATCCAATATTTTTTTTGACAAAAATATTTGTGACTAAAATTCAGTTTCAAACAAGTGGTCAAAGTATCTGATTATCAGTCACAAACATCTGCCACAAAAAAAGCAGTCTCGAATACAATCAGTAACTCACAAATTAGTCCCGGATACCATGCATCCGATACTCATAAATCAGTGATTCATAATTTAGTCCCTAGGTGTCAAGATATTAGTGACTGAATATTGGTAACCAATAAAATTGTGCCATTCTTACAATAAAGGCACTTATTTGGGACTGAATTTCAGTAACCAATAAGTTTCCCTCCAAATTATATTTACACAAACATATTTGTGACTAAAATTCAGTCTAAGATAGGTTAGCAAAGTATTAAGGATTGATTAATAGTCACAGACATCAGTCACAAAAAAAAATCAGTCACTAATATAATTCGTAACTGATAAATTAGTCCCATATACTATGTATCTGAGACTGATTGACCAGTCCTTCATAATTTAGTCCCTATGTGTCACGATATTAGTGACTCAATATTAGTGAGTCACCAATAAAAATATGCCATTTTTATAATGGAGGCACTTATTTGGGACTGAATTTCAGTAACCAATATGTTTCCCTCCAAAGTATTTTTTAGAAAAAAAACATATTTGTGACTAAAATTCAGTCTCGGATAAGTTAGGAAAGTATTAAGGACTGATTATTAGTCACAGACATCAGTCACTAATACAATTTGTAACTGACGAATTAGTCCCAAATACTATGTATCCGAGACTAATTGATCATTCCCTCATAATTTAGTCTTAAATGGTCACTTTTCTTGTAGTTAAGAACAATAACAACACGTTGATCTGACCCTACGTATTGCATATGTGGGTGGACCCCACGACCTGTGTTAGGCAAACTGAAACCTTGAACCCTTTAACTTAACAGGTCCTGTCACTACCCTTGGTCTCGTATTTGTTGTACCAATAGGGTCCTTAGGTTAAAATTGAAATATTCCTTAATTTGAGATTCCAAGATTGGGTTTTTTGGGTTGAAGAAAAAATAAATATGTCACACCTCCAAATTACCACAAGCGAAAACCTCGCTGGGCGTGTGACGTACCAGGATATAGCCACCAATCACATTGAACTAATAACAAGATTGAAATAAATTTTCCATTTATTAAGGTAAAGCATTCATAACATAATCCAAATTCAACGTATTCAACGGAAGCAAAAGATAAATAATCATCCATTGTTTTAAAAACCAAACGTATAAAAACCAATGTATATCACAAGTTCTCCAAGAAAGCTCGACCCATGACCACTCCAGCGTCCCCGGATGGCAAGTTCCATATCCAAAGTATCTAACGATCTGCGAGCATGCAACAAGTGTATCAGACAACGCTGGTGAGTTCATAGTTGTACGAAAACATTAGTTTACCAAGTGTTTAGTTCAGTTCATTGATTATAATGTTGATAATAACTTGTATACAAGACGGCTCCAGATTTCTTTTGCCATTTCCCCAATGCTCCTATCAAAGAATTGGGCATGACTAGGTCATTAGTTCACACCCGTCCTCTCAGGTACGGGGTGAGGGTGCCAAACCTAGATAGCGCTACGAACTAATACCTCGTTACCTCTCAGGTAACAAACAAGATGGGACTTAATGGTGATAGGATTGAGTATATTATCCAACATCCCAGTTTTACCCAAATGATTTATTCCTCTCAGGAATACCCAATGATTGTCCCACCCACCGGGACGCATGCTCAAGGGGAATGAACTCACCATTGATTTGCTCGGTATGTTATATTACCCGTCCAAGTCTATCAACCCACACTCTACCGTGGTTACCAAACAATATCAGTTTCACAATCATTCAGGTCACGTATTTGTACACAGTTTGCATCTAACACAACGATCACTGTTAACATGTAGCACATACCCAATACTCATACAAGTCCACATTTCATGTGCTTTTCACTTAACAACTAATAACAGAGGAGTGTTCTATTTATACAACCAAGCCAGAGTTCTCATTTTCAATTAGTAGGGTTATCATGTAACAACAGTATCCCATGTACATAACTATCCTTCATCCCATACATCACAATCTGTGACTTCCTGTTATTGTTCAAATACACGACGAAGAATCTCATGGCGAAAGTCCATCCTTCGTCTGAGACAAATGCGACGAAGAATCCACATATTTCGTCAAATACCAGACGACGAAGAATAAATTCTTCGTCGTGGATGGACACGGCGAAGAACCAGGTGATTCATCATAAGCTAGCCGACGAAGGATCCATCCTTCGTCGGGCCATGTCCTTCGTCATCCCTCATGCACAGAACTTATCAAACATGAAATAACAGTTAACACATTTACAACATGAACGGCGGATCAAATAACATTTATTCATGTTCATACAACCCTAATCATAAACGAACACCAACCATCCAACCATAGTTTCATAACATGATCAATCACATACTCTAGTCTTACGGTCTATTACACGAAGCCCTAGTTTTTATGTTACATTCCAAACCACAACAATTAATGTATCCCCTCTAATCATCAACACTCAATGTGCAACAGTTCTGGATAATCGATAATCATCGAGCATGCTTCTAGGTTAAACATAAATACTCACACAAGAATCATCACTACACAAAATTACATATTGAACAATGATCCATGAACGAAAATAGTGAACTAACCTTGAGACAATTTAACCAGTGATAATTTACGATTAGAACGCTTAGGAATGATGGATGAAGTCTGCCGTCAATAGTTTGAGAGAGAGAGATAGTTAGGGTTTGCAATATGAAAGGTTTGGTGAGTTACGTGCGTGTATAAGTTTAAATAGGTGAACTGGGCCCTTACTGGGCTTCGGAGGATTTGGGCTGGCGAACTCTCTTGGCGAAGAACATTCTTCGTCATGTGAGAGTGTGACGAAAGATGTTTCTGACGAAGAGCAGTTCTTCGCCGAGAGGTGATTGTGATGAAGAACCTAGTTCTTCGTCAGGTGTGCTTTTCAATAAGGTTAAACATTATACAATATTAAGTTTTCACGTAACACTCAAATACAAACAATACTTTAATCACCCAACTCTCATTCACAAGATACACTGTAAAGAGAATTATAAAAACAGAGCAAGATTGTGAAACAAGAGATTTGTAGGGGAAAGACCTTGAGATCTCGGGTTGTCACATCATCCCCAACTTGAAAGAAATTTCGTCCAGAAATTTCACAAGTAATCCAAAGCGGCAAGATGTTAAATCAGGATGACTGTGGATTCTCCGCAGGTGTCACATCTTCCCCAACTTGAAAGGGAATTTCGCCCCGAAATTCACTAGTTGCATCAGATTTAGATTGGTCGGTTAGGAATAAGTGCGGGTACTTGAGCTTCATCTGATCCTCGCGTTCCCACGTGAACTCCGGTCCACGTCTTGAGTTCCAACGAACTCTCACGATTGGAATCCGACTATGCTTACGAACCTTGACCTCCCGGTCCATAATTTCGATTGGTTCTTCGACAAACTGCAACTTGTCATCAATTTTCAGCTCTTAAAATGGTACTACAAGTGTTTCATGGACAAACACTTCTTTAATTGCGAAACATGGAAAACATCATGAACGTTACCCAGCTCGGCAGGTAACTCGAGCTTGTACGCCACCTTACCAATACGTTCCAAAACTTTGAATGGCCCAACATAGCGTGGATTAAGCTTGCCACGCTTCCCAAAACGCACCACACCCTTCCAGGGTGAACCTTTCAACATAACACGATCGCCTACAGCGAACTCCAAGGGTTTCCTACGCTTGTCAGCGTAGCTTTTCTGACGGTCGCACGCCGCCGTCATACAATTTCTGATCTGGACAATCTTTTCAGAAGTTTCAAGAACAAGTTCTGGACCTGTAATCTGGCTGTCACCCACCTCAGCCCAACAAAGAGGAGAACGACATTTCCAGCCATACAACGCTTCAAACGGAGCAGCCTGAATGCTAGTATGGTAACTATTGTTGTAGGAGAACTCAATCAATGACAAGTGTTTCTCCCAGCCCTTACCAAAATCGATCACACATGCTCGCAGCATCTCTTCAAGTGTCTGGATGGTCCGTTCGCTTTGACCATCCGTCTGTGGGTGATAAGCAGTGCTCATGTCGAGACGTGAGCCGAAAGATTTATGCATAGATTGCCACAAATCAGATATGAAACGCGGGTCTCGATCAGAAATAATAGAGGTTGTAACCCTGTGCCTAGAAACCACTTCTTTCAGATAGACAGCTGCAAGTTGAAAGAACTTATCCGTTTCCATGATAAGTGTGCAGATTTCGTGAGGCGATCGACGATCACCCAAATGGTATCATTCCCGTTTTGAGTTCTTGGCAAACCAGTGACGAAATCCATAGCAATTTGCTCCCATTTCCACATGGGTATTTCTGGTTGTTGAAGCATGCCTGAGGGTTTCTGATACTCTACCTTGACTTTCACATAAGTCAAGCACTTGCTCACATACATCGCGATGTTAGCTTTCATCTTCGGCCACCAATACAAAACTTTGAGGTCCTGGTACATCTTATCTGAACTTCGGTGAACAGAGTATCGAGATTTGTGCGCTTCGTCCATGA
The DNA here is from genome assembly GCA_030545235.1 of Helianthus tuberosus. Taxonomy (NCBI): domain Eukaryota; kingdom Viridiplantae; phylum Streptophyta; class Magnoliopsida; order Asterales; family Asteraceae; genus Helianthus; species Helianthus tuberosus. The sequence goes on from JARYGA010024821.1 coordinate 5,438, forward strand.
CAAGCTCCCTGAGATTTCCAAACAAGGGAACCCATATCCGCTCCCTAAAATAATAAATGTCGTCTGATCTCTTCACCAGTCGTTTTTCCATGCCGCGCAAATATTCAGCTTCCAGGTTTTCTTCCTTCAATGCTTCCGTCTGAGCCAAACGGATCTGTTCAGGAAGATTTGAGTGGACCGTGAGCTGTAAGGCTCGCACACGCTTGGGTTTCGTTTCCTTTCGACTAAGGGCATCAGCTACGACGTTAGCTTTACCTGGGTAAAACTTGATTGCACAGTCGTAGTCGTTTAAGAGTTCTACCCACCGACGTTGTCGCATGTTCAACTCCTCCTGATCGAAGATATGCTGAAGGCTTTTGTGATCGGTATAAATTTTACATTTGGTACCGTACAGGTAGTGCCTCCAAATCTTTAGTACGAAAATCACGGCCCCCAACTCCAAGTCGTGAGTCGTGTAATTCTTCTCATGAACCTCAACTGCCAAGAAGCGTAAGCTATTACCTTCTCGCGTTGCATTAGCACACAACTGAGACCCTGAATAGAAGCATCACAATACACCACAAAATCCTCGGTACCCTCGGGTAATGACAAGATCGGTGCACTGCAGAGTTTTTGCTTCAAGAGCTGGAAAGCATCTTCCTGCTTCATTCCCCAAGAGTATACAACACCTTTCTGTGTCAACGAGGTAAGAGGTTGAGCAATCTTTGAGAAGTCTTTAATAAATCTGCGATAGTACCCAGCGAGACCAAGAAATTGTCGCACCTCCGAAGGATTCTTTGGTTGTGACAACTGTACTCTGTAATCGATGTGCGATGTAAAACAATGATGATTATTAATAAAACAATATGATTTGGTGTTACTATATGTGTTTTGATGTTATTATGTGTGTATTTGTGTTTGGTGAATTTTCAATTAGATTCGACTCCAATTTTAAGCTTCAAATCGCTTTCTGGAGGGTTATACGCGCACTGATGCGTAAATATAACCAGTTTAATGCAACAAACACTCTGGAATAGTGACATAGGCTTAACATACCTTAAATAACCTCCACATAACTTAGAAATAAGTTTTGAGTGGTTTGGTGTGTTGAAATCAAGTTTGTTCGATCGCAGGGACTATTTGTGTCAAACTACGAAACTATACCGATTTGTGTAGCAACGAACACTCTGGAACTTGATCATAAGTTAAACATACCCTAAATATCCTTTACATAGCTTAGAAATAGGCTTTGAGGGGTTCGGTATGCTAAAATAAACCTTATTGATCAATAGGGACTAAAAGCGTCAAAAAGTGCACAAGTTTGCATTTTCGCGCATATCTTACGTTCTGAATATATCCGGACATCCAAAAATTTATTTAATCATTAAAATATTTTATTTTAGTGACTGGCATGATAAAATTTCATTCGTCGCTTAATTTGGATCGTTTTTGCGTTCGTTACGACTTCCGTCGTAATTAACCGAACAACGCAACCGTACGGCCAAACGAACCGAAACCTGAGATGTTTTCAAGCATATTTCATGTTCCCTATGTTTTAACATCATTTTGGAGCTTGAAAATGGGTTTGACGGGTGTTAGAAGTGCTGATACGCAACGAAACAAGGTGCAGGGGCTAAACTGTAAATAAGTGAAAGTGTCTGGTCTGCAGGTCCCTTACGGACCGTATGGACCATAGCCTTACGGTCCGTAAGCTTGTACCAGCACCACATAATTGCAGAAACAATGAATCTGGCCTATTCCACCTGCTCAAATGGTTTTTACCTCTTGAATTACACACTATGGGCTGGTATTTGATGTCCCTATGGTATTCAAAACCTTGTGCCCAAGTGTAAGGCCAAGATCATTCCCTTTTCTCCAAGAAATGATCCTAATGGTTGTAAAATTACTATAAATAACAACCCCCACTTCATTTCATTCTCACACTTGATCTGAATTCAGCTCTAAGTTAGGGTGTCTACACTTCATACCTGAGCTATTTTAGATCAAACATCCTTCTTGGACCCTTTGTAAGTCCTCTTCTTGCTTGTTCTTATATTTCAAGCATGAAAGTCAAACAAGTTTGACTTTCAGCTTTGACCAGTCAATGGTTAACACAAATTTCCGTTGAACTTTGCAATGTGAGCGTAATCACGATGGTTATAGTCCCTTGTGACTATACCTACTGATTACCACGTTGACTAGGCATAGTGACGAGTCGTAGTTTCGGCCAAAATGCGTGTTTATGCGTATTTTGTAACCAAACTACTCTAGGGTATCAAAACCGTTTGTTTTGATATCAAAACCTATTTTCTAACTTAACTAAACATGTGTTAGCATGTTTAGCTCGTCACTTTTAGATTAGTGCTTGTGTAGAGTCGTAAGTCAAGCGGACTAAACACTCGCTTAGACTTTCGAACTCGACCCGTTAGGTCGATCATTAGGATCCGACCAAACATGTTTAGTGACCATAGTAGCATAGGGAGTAACCTTTCGAGGTTATACCTTATGGTCACTTAGGTTTAAGTAGTTGTATGATAAGTAGTTTATATGCCTTAGGTAAATAACCAAAATGCCCTTTTCTTGCATAATTGGTAATTAAGCATATGTAACATAAACCTTTGTCACGTAACTGATTATGCAACATAATTAAACATGTTTAGGCATATAACACTTGTCATAGGACTAGTTAGACGTCTCGAATGCGCTTTTGCGCGCACGACGCGTTAAAGTAGCGTAAGCTACCTTAATGGGTCGCAACGGGTCGAAAGCACTTAGGTTAGGTTCCGATTTAGGATGTAAGCTTTGTTAAACCATATCACATGAGTTCCAACACTCATTTGGTTTACAAGACCTCATTCTATCCAATCTTCCAATTTAGGTGTCTATTGTTTGACTAGTGATTCGATTACTAGGTGCTGTTTGATTTCTCTGGTTTGCTCGAGTTTGTTGAAGTTCTATTGATTAAGGATACTTTGCACTCCAAGTGAGTACATAGTTCCCCTATTTTACTATTTTTAATTGTTTTGGGGTGATTCATATGTGCTAAATGTTTTCAAGGTTTTAACAATGGTTTTCAAAACGATTTTCGATATTATAACGATGATTTCAAAAACGATTAAGATGGTTTATACTAAACTAATAACGATTTCAATAAAGTGAATAAACTAGTTGGTTGTATTTACATAACGAATGGCATTCATTAGCATTGATCAAGCCGACCAGTATTAGGTTATGGTACCATAGGATCTGACAAATCCCATTATCGTACTGCACCCATGGTTATGGGTTAGGTGGGTAATGACTGAATCAGAATGTTAATTTACCCTTTGGTGGTTTATTAATGTGAGAGCGAGATAGTCGAGTCACGAAGGTTTGAATGTTATTAGCGAGGCGACCACAAATAGTTTTCACACTTAAAACGAGGATGATTTAAACGATTTAAACGAATTAACGATTTGGGAACGATTCATATGAGATTAAACGAGTTGGATAAACGATTGGTTTTTGGTTAAGTGTTTAGATAACGGGACGGGTGTAATATGATGAAAACATGGTAGATACGCCGCTGGTACTTCTTATATATAAGTGTTTTCAACATATTACATACCGTGGCGTTATTTAGTTCACTTGGGTAAACGATTTTGGAACGATGTCACACAAACGAGGTTTTCAAAATGATATAAACCATACGAGTTTTATTAACGAGATTTATTAACGAGTTTTATTAACGATTTAATACGAGATGTTTTACAATTTGCTTTACTAAAACAAATGTTTTTGGGTTAAGAATCATGGCTACGAGGTTTTATAAACTACAACCCGCTTGATTTGAGTTGGTTAATTAAGTTGCAATATTATACTCTTTTCAAAAAAAGGTTTTTAACAAAGTATTGCAACATTAAACTAGCCATGAATCCGACACTCCTATAAAACCTATGTACTCGCCAGCATTTCTTTGCTGACTTTGTTTTTACATATGTTTCAGGTATTGATGCTTGATGATGATTACTAGGATGCATGAGTCACATAGGATCTGGACGAGGCCTTAGTGACATAATAACAATATTAGTCGATATGTAACTTGTTTGTTCTATGTTAAGACGATGTTAATGTTTAATATATTCAATAAAACGAAACACTTTTTGTATCCATGGTTATGAAACGATAATTCTGCCACGACACTCCCCGACGTTTCCGCCACGGTTTTGTTGTTTTAACGCGGTCGGGGTGTGACAGAAGAGTTGGTATTAGAGCCAATGGTTATAAGGAATTAGGTTATTAGTAATGCTTTAACCTAGACTATAACTCTTAGGACCCTAATGCAAAGAATTTTGCGTTAAAATTTTTTTAAAAAACAAAACTGTCACCTACCCTTAGGTGATAACCACAATGAGAACACAATTTTCGAATCCGCTTTGAAAACTAATCGTATGTTCTAGGATGATTGATTACTAAGTTTTGAACCCTTTGTTGTAAGGTTTTGAACCCTTTAAGCTTTCAAAATCTCGTCAAAGTTTGGGACTAAATAATGTGAACACGTACAAACTGGAAGGGTGAATGCCTGTATGCCTGTACCCTGAGTTTTCTGTCTAAGGCTAGAGTGTTCGTACAAATCCACATAATCGGACCAATCACTCTTACCTGGGAACTCTTGGGGTGAGTGCTCACTTATAGGCGAGCATGTCTTCGGTGATACATTATATTGACCCATTTACTTTGATTAGTCACTGCTTGTCGTTTGTTTGTTCGAGGTGACGAACAAATGATCGCCTTCCTTGTGTTTTGTCGATACCTCTTTTGGTGTTACGGCACAGACTGATCAGAACCCACCGGCTCAACCTCCTGTGAAGAAGGCATATGCTGGTACCGAACCTCATTGTGCTCGCTGCAACGGTCATCATGTTGCACAGCAAGCTTGTAAGCAGTGCACGACGTGTGGTAAACTTGGGCATTTGGCCAATGTTTTTCGTTTAGGGCAAAATCAGGTTGCCCAGGTTCAAGCTCTGGTACAAGGGAATGCTGCTAGATTCCCACTAGGTTCATGTTTCAATTGTGGAGAGTTTGGTCACTTCCGCAACAACTGTCCGAGGCTGGTGAATGCAAACGCGAATGCTAATGCGAACCCGAATGCGAACGTCAACGCCAATGTGAATCCTGCTCGAGGGCAAGCATACAATTTGAATGCAAATGAAGCGAGGGCTGACAACGAGGTTGTCAATGGTACGTTTCTTGTTAACAATCGACCCGCATCTATTCTTTTTGATTCTGGTGCCGATAGAAGTTTTGTTTCGTTATCTTTTGAACCTTTACTTACGATACCTAGAACTAAACTGAGGAAACCCTTATCTGTCGAAGTTGCTACTGGTAAACCTCTTGTTCTCGATTCTGTTATTCGTGGTTGTCAGTTAAACCTTGATAACCATCTTTTTCCTATTGACCTCACGCCGATGCAACTTGGGAGTTTTGATGTTATCATAGGGATGGATTGGTTAACCAAACACCACGCAGAGGTGGTTTGTTTCGATAAGATTGTTCGTATTCCTTTGACTTCTGGCGATGTTCTGGAAGTTCATGGTGAGAAACCATCTGGTGGATTGAAGCTTATGTCGTGTACAAAGGTCCAAAGTTATTTGCGAAAAGGATATGTTGCTTTTCTAGCACATGTCACCGAGGAGAAAGGCAAGAGCAAGAGTATTCAGGATATTCCGATTGTTCTGGGTTATCCAGAGGTGTTTCCAGATGAACTGCCTGGTTTGCCTCCAGTTCGTTAAGTCGAATTTCATATTGACCTTGTACCCAATGCCAACCCAGTTGCGAAAGCACCATATTGACTTGCACCGTCGGAGATGCAAGAGTTATCAAAACAACTTCAAGAGTTATCTGATAAAGGATTCATCCAACCGAGCTTTTCACCTTGGGGAGCTCCTGTCCTCTTCATGAAAAAGAAAGATGGGTCTTTTCGAATGTATATCGATTATCACGAGCTTAATAAGCTTACCATCAAGAATCGATATCCCCTACCTCGAATTGATGATCTCTTTGACCAGCTACAAGGTGATTCGTGTTTTTCTAAGATCGATCTGCGTTCTGGATATCATCAACTTCGTGTTCTCGAAGAAGATATTCCCAAAACTGCTTTCCGCACGAGATATGGGCATTACGAGTTCACTGTCATGCCTTTTGGTTTGACGAATGCCCCAGCTATCTTTATGGACTTAATGAATAGGGTCTATAAACCTTATTTAGATAAGTTCATTATTGTGTTCATCGACGATATTCTCATTTATTCGAAGACTCGAGCCGATCACGAGCAACACCTTCGCTTAACATTGGAACTCCTTAAGAAGGAACAACTTTTCGCTAAATTCTCCAAGTGTGAATTCTGGCTTAAAGAAGTTCAGTTTCTGGGTCATATAGTCAACGAGCAGGGTATTCATGTGGATCCATCCAAGATTATTGCTATTAAGGATTGGAGTATGCCGACGACACCTACAGAGATTCGATCTTTTCTTGGTATTGCTGGTTATTATCGTCGATTCATTTCTAATTTCTCGAAGATTGCGGTTCCACTCACTGCTTTGACTCAGAAGAATAAGCCTTTTGAGTGGGGACCCAAGCAAGAAAAAGCATTCCAAACGCTGAAGCAGAAGTTATGTAATGCTCCTGTTCTATCTCTGCCCGCAGGAAGCGATGATTTCGTTGTCTATTGCGATGCGTCCAACTTAGGCCTTGGTTGCGTCCTCATGCAACGAGGTAAGGTTATAGCATATGCATCTAGACAATTGAAAGTTCACGAGAAGAACTATACGACTCATGATCTTGAGTTAAGAGCTGTGGTTTTCGCGCTTAAAATCTGGAGACGCTACCTCTATGGAACGAAGTGTGTGGTTTTCACAGACCACAAAAAATCTCCAGCATATTCTTAATCAGAAAGAGCTGAACATGAGGCAACTACGTTGGGTTGAACTCTTGAACGATTACGATTGCGAGATTCGCTACCATCCTGGTAAGGCGAATGTCGTAGCCAATGCGCTTAGTCGAAAGGAGCGAGTCAAGCTTCATTCTGTTCGAACTCTATCTGATCTCCAAACCCGTGTTCTTCAAGCTCAGCAATTTTGTTTTTCACAAAATTTGATGGGTAAGGAATTACCACATCAGCTTGAGCTTAAACTCGAAGCGAAGGACAATGGTTTACTCTACTTCAAGGATCGTTTGTGGGTTCCGAAACAAGACGATCTTCGCACCCTAGTGATGGACGAATCTCACAAGTCTCGATATTCTATCCATCCTGGTGCTGATAAAATGTACAAGGATCTTCGTACTCAGTACTGGTGGCCTGGTATGAAGAAGGATGTTGCCTTGTATGTATCAAAATGCCTAACTTGTCTCAAAGTCAAGGCTGAACATCAACGACCTTCTGGTTTGCTTGTACAACCAGAGATACCGGTTTGGAAGTGGGAGAACATTGCGATGGATCTCATCACTAAGTTACCGCGTACATCTAAAGGTCATGATGCTATTTAGGTTGTTATCGATCGATTAATGAAATCAGCTCATTTTATTCCGATTCGCGAGGATCTATCTGCTAATAAACTTGCAAAGATTTATGTTGATGAGATAATATCTCGACATGGTGTTCCATTGGATATCATTTATGATCGTGATGCTCGATTTTCATCTCATTTTTGGAAGGCCATGCAATCTGCCTTGGGAACCTAACTGAATCTAAGCTCTGCTTATCATCCCCAAACAAATGGTCAATCTGAAGGGACAATTCAAACTTTGGAGGATATGCTTAGAGCATGCGTGATAGACTTTGGTGGTAATTGGGATTCTCATCTGCCATTGATCGAGTTCTCTTACAACAATAGTTATCATGCTAGCATTAAAATGGCACCATTCGAAGCTCTCTACGGTCGAAAATGTCGTTCACCTGTCTATTGGAACGAGACCGGTGAAGCTCAACTTACTGGACCTGAGCTCGTTCTGGAAACAACAGACAAAATCAAGAAAATTCGCGATAATCTTGTGACAGCTAGATGTCGTCAAAAGAGTTATGCGGATTTACGACGCAAGCCCTTAGAATTTCAAGTCAGAGACCGTTTCCTACTCAAGGTCACGGTCTTGGAAGGGAGTGGTGAGATTTGGAAGGAAAGGAAAACTTGCACCTCGATATGTGGGACCATTTAAGATTGTGGAAAGAATTGGGAAGGTTGCCTATCGACTAGAGCTACCTCCAGAGCTTGGAAATATTCACCCGACTTTTCACGTGTCCAATTTGAGAAAGTTTTTAGCTGACGCTGATCTTCACATTCCTCTCGACGAGATCTGAATCGATGAAACGATGCAGTTTGTCGAGAAACCAGTGGAGATCGTGGACCGTACTTTCAAACAGTTGAAGAACAAATGGATTCATTTGGTTAAAGTTTGTTGGGAGTCCAAACGTGGCCCAGAGTTTACTTGGGAATGTGAGGACCAAATGAAGGCAAAGTATCCGCATTTTTTTTCACAAGCTTCCTCTAAATAAAATTTCGGGACGAAATTTCCTGAAGTAGGGGAGACTGTGACAACTGTACTCTGTAATCGATGTGCGATGTAAAACAATGATGATTATTAATAAAACAATGTGATTTCGTGTTACTATATGTGTTTTGATGTTATTATGTGTGTATTTGTGTTTGGTGAATTTTCAATTAGATTCGACTCCAATTTTAAGCTTCAAATCGCTTTCTGGAGGGTTATACGCGCACTGATGCGTAAATATAACCAGTTTAATGCAACAAACACTATGGAATAGTGACATAGGCTTAACATACCTTAAAAAACCTCCACATAAATTAGAAATAAGTTTTGAATGGTTTGGTGTGTTGAAATCAAGTTTGTTCGATCGTAGGGACTATTTGTGTCAAACTACGAAACTATACCGATTTACGTAGTAACGAACACTCTGGAACTTGATCATAAGTTAAACATACCCTAAATATCCTTTACATATCTTAGAAATAGGCTTTGAGGGGTTCGGTATGCTAAAATAAACCTTATTGATCAATAGGGACTAAAAGCGTCAAAAAGTGCACAAGTTTGCATTTTCGCGCATATCTTACGTTCTGAATATATCCAGAGATCCAAAAATTTATTTAATCATTAAAATATTTTATTTTAGTGATTGGCATGATAAAATTCCATTCGTCGCTTAATTTGGATCGTTTTTGCTTTCCTTACGACTTCCGTCGTAATTAACCGAACAACGCAACCGTACGGCCAAACGAACCGACACCTGAGATGTTTTCATGCATATTTCATGTTCCCTATGTTTTAACATCAATGTGGAGCTTGAAAATGGGTTTGACGGGTGTTAGAAGTGCCGATACGCAACGAAACAAGGTGCAGGGGCTAAACTGTAAAGTGAAAGTGTCTGGTCTGCAGGTCCCTTACGGACCGTCTGGACCATAGCCTTACGGTCCGTAAGCTTGTGCCAGCACCACAGAATTGCAGAAACAATGAATCTGGCCTATTCCACCTACTCAAATGGTTTTTACCCCTTGAATTACACACTATGGGCTGGTATTTGATGTCCCCATGGTATTCAAAACCTTGTGCCCAAGTGTAAGGCCAAGATCATTCCCTTTTCTCCAAGATATGATCCTAATGGTTGTAAAATTACTATAAATAGCAACCCCCACTTCATTTCATTCTCACACTTGATCTGAATTCAGCTCTAAGTTGGGGTGTCTACACTTCATACCTGAGCTATTTTAGATCAAACATCCTTCTTGGACCCTTTGTAAGTCCTCTTCTTGCTTGTTGTTATATTTCAAGCATGAAAGTCAAACAAGTTTGACTTTCAGCTTTGACCAGTCAATGGTCAACACAAAGTTCCGTTGAACTTTGCAACGTGAGCGTAATCACGATGGTTATAGTTCCTTGTGACTATACCTACTGATTACCACGTTGACTAGGCATAGTGACGAGTCGTAGTTTCGGCCAAAATGCGTGTTTATGCGTATTTTGTTACCAAACTACTCTAGGGTATCAAAACTGTTTGTTTTGATATCAAAACATGTTTTCTAACTTAACTAAACATGTGTTAGCATGTTTAGCTCGTCACTTTTAGATTAGTGCTTGTGTAGAGTCGTAAGTCAAGCGGACTAAACACCTGCTTAGACTTTCGAACTCGACCCGTTTGGTCGATCATTAGGATCCAACCAAACATGTTTAGTGACCATAGTAGCATAGGGAATAACCTTTCGAGGTTATACCTTATGATCACTTAGGTTTAAGTAGTTGTATGATAAGTAGTTTATATGCCTTAGGTAAATGACCAAAATGCCCTTTTCATGCATAATTGGTAATTAAGCATATGTAACATAAACCTTTGTCACGTAACTGATTATGCAACATAATTAAACATGTTTAGTGACCATAGTAGCATAGGGAATAACCTTTCGAGTTTATACCTTATGGTCACTTAGGTTTAAGTAGTTGTATGATAAGTAGTTTATATGCCTTAGGTAAATGACCAAAATGCCCTTTTCATGCCTATCTGGTAATTAAGCATATGTAACATAAACCTTTGTCACGTAACTGATTAGGCAACATAATTAAACATGTTTAGGCATATAACACTTGTCATAGGACTAGTTAGACGTCTCGAATGCGCTTTTGCGCGCACGACGCGTTAAAGTAGCGTAAGCTACCTTAATGGGTCGCAACGGGTCGAAAGCACTTAGGTTAGGTTCCGATTTAGGATGTAAGCTTTGTTAAACCATATCACATGAGTTCCAACACTCATTTGGTTTACAAGACCTCATTCTATCCGATCTTCCGATTTAGGTGTCTATTGTTTGACTAGTGATTCGATTACTAGGTGTTGTTTGATTTCTCTGGTTTGCTCGAGTTTGTTGAAGTTCTATTGATTAAGGATACTTTGCACTCCAAGTGAGTACATAGTTCCCCTATTTTACTATTTTCAATTGTTTTGGGGTGATTCATATGTGCTAAATGTTTTCAAGGTTTTAACGATGGTTTTCAAAACGATTTTCGATATTATAACGATGATTTCAAAAATGATTAAGATGGTTTATACTAAACTAATAACGATTTCAATAAAGTGAATAAACTAGTTGGTTGTATTTACATAACGAATGGAATTCATTAGCATTGATCAAGCCGACCAGTATTAGGTTATGGTACCATAGGATCTGACAAATCCCATTATCGTACTGCACCCATGGTTATGTATGAGTTAGGTGGGTAATGACTGAATATGAATGTTAATTTACCCTTTGGTGGTTTATTAATGTGAGAGCGAGATAGTCGAGTCACGAAGGTTTGAATGTTATTAGCGAGGCGACCACAAATAGTTTTCACACTTAAAACGATGATGATTTAAACGATTTAAACGAATTAACGATTTGGGAACGATTCATATGAGATTAAACGTGTTGGATAAACGATTGTTTTTTGGTTAAGTGTTTAGATAACGGGACGGGTGTAATATGATGAAAACATGGTAGATACGCCGCTGGTACTTCTTATATATAAGTGTTTTCAACATATTACATACCGTGGCGTTATTTAGTTCACTTGGGTAAACGATTTTGGAACGATGTCACACAAACGAGGTTTTCAAAATGATATAAACCATACGAGTTTTATTAACGAGATTTATTAACGAGTTTTATTAACGATTTCATACGAGATGTTTTACAATTTGCTTTACTAAAACAAATGTTTTTGGGTTAAGAATCATGGCTACGAGGTTTTATAAACTATAACCCGCTTGATTTGAGTTGCTTAATTAAGTTGCAATATTATACTCTTTTCAAAACAAGGTTTTTAACAAAGTATTGCAACATTAAACTAGCCATGAATCCGACACTCCTATAAAACCTATGTACTCGCCAGCATTTCTTTGCTGACTTTGTTTTTACATATGTTTCAGGTATTGATGCTTGATGATGATTACTAGGATGCATGAGTCACATAGGATCTGGACGAGGCCTTAGTGACATAGTAACAATATTAGTCGATATGTAACTTGTTTGTACTATGTTAAGACGATCTTAATGTTTAATATTATCAATAAAACGAAACACTTTTTGTATCCATGGTTATGAAACGATAATTCTGCCACGACACTCCCCGACGTTTCCGCCGCGGTTTTGTTGTTTTAACGCGGTCGAGGTGTGACATTGGTGCCGCCCAATTTCTGAAAGCGTCAATCTTAGCAGGATCCACGTGTATCCCCATATCATTTACAATGTGGCCGAGGAAGTGTACCTCTCGAATCTAGAAGTCACACTTAGAGAATTTCGCGTAGAGTTGCTCCTTCCTCAAGAGCACCAAAATAAGACGCAGGTGTCGCTCGTGATCCTCCTTGCTCTTAGAGTAGATTAAGATGTCATCGATGAACACGATGACGAAGTCATCGAGATACGGTTTGCACACACGGTTCATGAGGTCCATGAAGACCGCTGGTGTGTTTGTCAACCCAAATGGCATAACAAAAAACTCATAATGGCCATACCGCGTTCGAAAAGATGTTTTTGGAACATCCTCCTCTCGGACTCTCACCTGATGATAGCCCGATCTTAAGTCGATCTTCGAGTAGAAACTTGACCCTTGCAACTTGTCAAACAAGTCGTCGATACGCGGTAAAGGATAGTGGTTCTTGACTGTCACCTTGTTGAGTTCTCGATAATCTATACACATACGAAAGGACCCGTCTTTCTTCTTCACAAATAAAACTGGGGCTCCCCAAGGCGAAGAACTAGGTCTAGATAAAACCTCTATCCAACAGTTCTTGGAGTTGATTTGACAGCTCTTGCAACTCTCCTGGTGCAAGACGATAAGGAGCACGGGTGATCGGGGCTGCTCCTGGTGTGAGGTTGATCTGAAATTCAACCTGACGGTGTGGAGGTAAACCAGGAAGCTCTTCAGGGAACACATCAGAAATCTCACGAACAACTGGAAGATCTCCAATCTTCGTTTCTTCAGGTTGAGTATCAGCAACAAGAGCTAAAATAGCAGGGTAGCCCTTTCGTAAACACTTCTGGGCTTTCATGACTGAGATGATGCCAACCATAGCACCACTACGATGACCTTGAACCGACAGGGATCCTCCACTGGGGAGAGGGATACGCACGATTTTCTCCTTACAGAGAATTTCCGCTTGGTGCTTAGATAACCAATCCATACCAACGACCACATCAAAGCTTCCAAGAGTAAAGGGGAGTAGGTCAATATAACAACCCTAAAATAAACTGACACCCTCGAAATATTTTCGACACCATAAAAATATTTAAAATATCCCAATATGTCCTAAAATACCCCCCATACGCGAAAACGGACCCCGATACCTTAATTTTTATTAAAATTAATTAAAAACAAGAAATTAGAGGCTCTGGCGGGCCGCGACAGACTCTGCCTGAGTCTACGGGGGCCGCGAGCGCCTGAGCAAGTGGCGCAGCCCGGTGCCGCCACGTATCGCCTGCGTGTTGAAGCTATACCGGATGACAAATCAACCCTAGGCCTTACACACCTATTTCGCGGGCAGCGTAAGCCCCTGCCTCAGCTTACGCGGGGCGCGCGCCACCCTAAATGCATCCCTATATAAGGAGGCCTCGGGCCTTCACTCAAAATTCGTCCCAAATCTTTCTTTCTCTCTCAATTTTCACAAAGTAGGAACTATACTCGGGTATAATACCTCCCTAAATAATGAAGTTCTGCTCTGTTATAAGTATCATAACTCCTGGATACGTATTAGATACGCTGCCCGATTAATCTAGGGTTCCGTAACGGCTGTCGTGCTTCTGCCCGACGTAGTCGTTGGAATGCCGTCTCGGGGAGGGTATTGCTAATGTTAAAATGGGTTATTATACTAACAAGTGTGCATTTGTGTAAATTATAGATAATTCTCAGGAAATCCTTACAGAAAACCTAAGAGAGCAATGTCAGTAATCTCCTTTTTGCAAACAGTTTTTACAAAACCTTAAATATTTTACAATGCAATTTAGCAGTGATTGAGTCTTTGTAATTCTACAATTATTGCCGGTATGTTGGGGTTTTGTATACAAAATGTGGGACACGTTACCATTGGACGAAGAGTTAGCCAATGTGTAATATGACCCACCAGTCAGGATTGACAGTACTGAATGAGTAATTGGGTAGATGTAAACATTGTAATCGCTCTCAATATTGTTTAAATTAATAAAACTTTTCTTGATTGAACTGGGATTCACTCACCAGTATTTCCCACTGACAAAATGTTTTAAAACGCGTTTCAGGTAACACAATGTGAAAGCAACTAGAAGCCAGTTGGACAGCACTGAAGGCTTGGAAAAGTGGCTATAAAGTTACCTAAATAAAGAAGGGGTTTTATTTCAATAAAATGGGATTTATCCCTATAAACCAGTTTGTAATGAAAACTTAGGTTTTATCCCAATGTGTTTAACTATATAAAATGTGGTGTTTTACTCTGATAAAATATTTCCTAACTACAGTCCTGATGAAATTTCCGCTGCCAAATTAATAAACACCGATACCACCGACATTGTTGTTCACGACCGCTCGTTTCCGGGACAGATAGGGGGCAGGGGTTGCGACAGAATGTGGTATCAGAGCTAAGCCACTGATTCAGCCACAGAAGTGTTCTGCTGACACCAAAATAAAATTCAAAGTGTTAGGAAATAAATTACGAAAATACGTGCATAACTGTATTTTATTGTTATGTGTTATTTGACTATTTGTTAGTTTACAGTATGAGCGACCAAGGACCATCTGACGCGTACCGTCAATTGTCTGGTTCGCCTAGAAGCGAAGGTGCCTCTTCACAGCCTGCCCTCTCAGGGTACTCTGCTGATACTGAAGAAGGAATATTCGTATTTAAGGCTCAGTCTGAAGAGCCATTCCCTCAGAAAAAGAGAGGATGGTTCAGTAGAGGAGCACATGAGCATAGGAAGCGTATGAAAAAGTTACAAGAACAGAGAGCGCTAGCAGCAGCCAAAAGAGAGACTGATGCCCATGCCCAGGACATGATTAATAGGAGTTTAGCTAATTTCCATATCTTAGCAACCACTGCAGCTGACCTTAACCTGGAGCAAATGTTAGCACCCCAACCACAACCACCAATTCCTGACCAACCAATGGAGATAGAAAACCCTGAAAATCAAGTATAAATGCATGATTTTAACCCGGAGGAGATACCTAGGATACCCGCACCTAATCCCTTAGACCGAAATTATGACCCGTGGTGGGAAAACAATAGGGACTATGTGCAACGTTACCCCATACATGAAGATCTGCCCATGCCAAATCTAGGAGCCTACCCAGGTTTGGACCCTCTAGATCCCTATTACGATAACGATGTATACATTAGGGAGATTTTAGAGAATCCTTACCCATTTCAGGCGCCTACACCCCCATACCAGGAACCCGCACCCAAGTTTCCGAACCCAGTCCTAGAACCTGCACCCCCAATGAGTGCAGACAATGTACAAGAACTCAGGACATTTGGTGAGGAAATTTTAGAGAGTAGTGAGAGAATGCGACAGGTGGGAGAGCGACTCGTCTGGAAGTACGACGAGCGCAATATGGATTTCTGGATGAATCCATATCCATGAATGTGATGGTGAAAGTGGTAATAGTAATAATAATAATATAATAATAAAATATGTGTGTATGTGTATGGAAAAAAAAACTACGGATGCCTACTGCTATTAGTGTAACTTTTATTTCAGTTGGTATTGTAATTTTAATTTCCATTATTGGTTTGTACTAGATGCATATCATATTATAAGAAAAAGTAAAGTCGCAATGCTCGACGTTTTTGATCAACATGCGTATTGTGTGATTGGTGATATTAAATATTATTTTGTGATATTAATATGTGGTAAATGTTTAAAATTCAGATGGACAACGAAGTGAACCAGGAAAACCAGAATGATAATATCCAGAACGACAATAACCCAATTAATGAGAATCCAAACAATAATAACAATGGAAACCAAGTGGATAATAGTGCCATCCAACACATAGTGGCACAAGGAATTATAGATGCAATGCCATTTATTATTCAAACTGTTAAGGAAGCTGATAATAAAAGTAAGCATAGAAGTAAGCGACCAACAGAACCTGAACACAGCGTGAACAATGGACCTGTACTTCAAGCGCCCATTCCCAAAAGAAGAAGAACCATGCCTTATGGTTGTTCTTACAAAGAATTCTGGTCTTGTAAACCAATAGAATTCTCGGGCAATGAAGGACCCATTGCAACTCTACGCTGGATAGAAAAGACTGAGGCTGTCTTAAAAATAAGTAAATTTGCGGAAGAGGATAAGATAATGTTTGCTTCCAATCTGTTTAAGAACTCAGCCTTAGAATGGTGGAACACTATCCTTTAGTCAAAAGGAAGTGATAGGGTTTATAATATGGAATGGGAGGAATTTAAAAATATGGTAGAAAGGAAATTCTTCCCTCCCAATGAAAAGGAACATATAGCGAATAAGTTTCTGAACCTTAGGATGACCGGGGTAGATAGTAATGGTTATACTACCACATTCTTTGAATATGCTAGAATAGTACCAACCCTTGCATCACCTGAACCAGTATTAATCTCCCGTTATATCTGGGGATTAATCGGGGAGATTAGACATGTAGTCAAGGCAGCAAGACCTCAAACCATAGAAGAAGCTGTAGAACTAGCAAATACCTTGACAGGTGAGTTACTATGTACACGGGAAGAGGATCAAAGGAAGAACCTAGCTCAAGGGCTTACCCAGGAATTTTGTTCTGGAAATTCCAACCATGGGAAGAATGTAGGTTCCACATCTGCACATTATTGCAAGTATTGCAAAAGGAAGCATTCTGGAAGATGCTCCATATATTGCAATTTTTGCAAAATATCGGGACACAAGGAAGAAGACTGTAGGAGGAAAGCCAACAACAGGATATGCTACAACTGCGGAGAACAAGGTCATATTAAGCCAAACTGTCCGAAATTAGCTCCAGCTATGAACAACAAGAACACTAAAAATGCTAGAGCATTTGTTCTGACGGCAGATGAAGCCAAAATGATTCCGGACGTCATAGCCGGTACGTTTTTAGTTAATGATATTTTTGCTAAGGTATTATTTGACTCTGGTGCGAAACAAAGTTTTATTAATACTTCGTTTTGCGAACTTCTAAATCAATCATTAACTAAACTCCCACAAGAATGTCTAGTAGAGACAGCGAATGGAGAAACCGTTAGGATTTCTGAAATCTTGGAGGGAGCAAGAATAGAGTTTTTAAATCAAAAGTTTATGGCAAACCTTTACCCAATGAATCTGGCAGAATTTGATGTTGTATTAGGAATGGATTGGTTAATAGCCAATAAAGCCAGTATTTTATGTGATCAAAAGTCAATTCAAGTAAATTCACCAAGGGGTGAAAAGATCACAATTAAAGGAGATAAGCCATCTAGATCCACAAAATTCATCTCTGTGATGAAAACAACAAGTTGTATAAGACAAGGATCTATAGTGTATTTGATTTCTATAATCACTAACACTAAAGGAAAAGAACTGAAAGATATTCCAGTAGTATCCCAATTTTCAGATGTCTTCCCAGAAGAATTACCAGGACTACCGCCGGATAGAGAAGTTGAATTCAGAATCCATCTGCTACCAGGGACAGCACCGATTGCCAAAGCACCTTACCGATTGGCACCAGCAGAAATGCAGGAACTGAAGAAACAACTAGACGAATTATTGGAAAAAGGATTCATACAGCCAAGCTCATCGCCATGGGGAGCACCGATTTTATTCGTCAAGAAGAAGGACGGATCGATGCGTATGTGCATTGACTACCGTGTATTGAACAAGGTCACGATTAAGAATCGGTACCCATTACCAAGAATCGATGATCTGTTCGATCAATTGCAAGGAGCTCGATTTTTCTTAAAAATCGATTTAAGGTCAGGATATCATCAGTTAAAGGTACAGGAAGAGGACATTCCTAAGACTGCGTTTAGAACAAGGTATGGCCATTATGAATTTACTGTCATGCCATTTGGTTTAACCAATGCCCCAGCCGCATTTATGGACATGATGAACCGAATATGTAAGCCATATTTGGATAAATTCATAATTGTCTTTATAGATGATATTCTTATATACTGTAAGAGTAAAGAAGAACATGCAAAGCATTTACACGCACTTCTAAGTTTATTAAGGAAGGAAAAGCTATATGCTAAGTTTTCAAAGTGCGAATTTTGGTTAGAACAGGTACAATTTCTTGGACACTTAGTCGACCATGAAGGAATTCATGTGGATCCCACAAAGATCGAGGCGATTACCAAATGGAAACCCCCTGAGTCACCAACCGAGGTTAGAAGTTTCTTAGGATTGGCCGGTTATTATAGAAGATTTATTCAAGATTTCTCTAGGATAGCCATTCCCTTAACTATGCTAACCTGTAAATCTGTTAATTTTTAATGGGGACCAAAACAAGAAGAAGCTTTTAGAATCCTTAAGCAAAGATTAACCCACACACCCATACTAGCGTTACCAGAAGGAACTGAATACTTTGTAGTCTATTGTAACGCTTCTAAGTTAGGTTATGGATGTGTATTGATGCAACGTCAAAAGGTTATAGCTTACGCATCTAGAAAACTTAAGAATCATGAGGAGAATTATTCCATCCATGATTTAGAATTTGGAGCCATAATTTTTGCCCTTAAGATTTGGAGACATTATCTTTATGGTAGTAAGTTTTCCATTTTCACTGACCATAAGAGTTTAAGGTATGTTTTTGGGCAAAAAGAGTTGAACATGAGGCAAAGACGCTGGATGGAGATACTTAGTGATTATGATTGTAATATCCAGTACCATGCAGGAAAAGCCAATGTAGTGGCTGATGCTTTAAGCCAAAAGTATCATGAAAAGCCAAAAAGGGTACGTTCTCTTAAATTAAATCTACAAGTAGATTTAAATGATCAGATAAGAGAAGCGCAAGAATCAGTAATCAAGGATGATACTGAAAAACTAAAAGGAATGATTAAGGAATCAGAACAAGGAACAGATGGAATTTAGAGATTCCATAAAAAAAGAATGTGGATACCTTAATTAGGAAACCTGCGTCATTGTATATTAGAAGAAGCCCGTAAGTCTAAATATACGATACATCCTAGAAATGATAAAATATATCAGGATTTAAGAAAGAATTTTTGGTGGATAGGAATGAAAAAGGATATAGCAGCTTATGTTTGTAATTGTTTAACCTGTTCACAAGTCAAAGCTGGACATCAGAAACCCTCAGGATTGCTACAACAGTTAGAAATGCCCGTATGGAAATGGGAATTGATAACAATGGATTTTGTTACCAAATTACCCAAAACAGAGAAAGGTAATGATACAGTCTGGGTGATTGTAGATCGGCTAACTAAGTCAGCTTATTTTCTACCAATGAAAGAAACTTTCAGTATGGAACAGTTAGCTAAGTTATATGTAAATGAAATAGTTTCATTACATGGAATTCCTTTATCAATTGTTTCTGATAGGGATAGTCGTTTTACCTCTCATTTTTGGGCAAGTTTCCAAAAAGCAATGGGAACCAAGTTGAATCTAAGCACAGCTTATCATCCTCAAACGGACGGACAAAGATAAAGGACAATTCAGACAATGGAGGATATGCTTAGAGCTTGTGTAATTAATTTCGGAGGTAATTGGGACGATCACTTACCTTTAATAGAATTTTCTTATAATAACAGTTATCACACAAGTATCAATGATGCACCATTCGAAGCACTTTATGGACGAAAGTGCTGATGCGTGCGAAGTGTTACTTATTTTAGGTGTGTATTTTAAGCCCTTTTTAACACTTATTTTAGCCAAGTTTTAAATTTATAAAACACGATATTTCACTAACACTAAACACACATATGGGCAAGTGCACCCATCGTTGAGTGTAGTATAGCGTTGGTAAGATACCGAGGTCGTCCAAGGACACAAGTGCTTTTAGTACCGGTTTATCCTCAACGTCTAACCAAAATAAAAGTTTAGAAAAATGTTTTAAACTAAGAAAATTAAAAACTAACTAAAATGCTGAAAATAAAAATAAAAGAAAAACAGATAGACAAGATGAATCACTTGGTTCCGACTCGTATCTAGTATAACCTTTGATTATTTCCGCACTTTTGCACATAATTAAGAGATTATCTTAGTTATTGTAGTAGGCCCCTCTTTTGAAGGTGACGTTACCCTCACCCCAGTAGTTTGAGTCAGCAGGGATACAATCCTAAAAGGGTGGATTATTGGAAGATAATGAATTAAGTTATTAATGCAGTATTGTGGTAGGCCCCGCTTTTGGCGGTGACGTTACCCTCGGCTAAGTAGTCTGAGTCAGCAGGGATACAGTCCTAAATAGCCGGGTTATAGTATTAATAGTAGTTAACTTATGAGGGGATCAAAGAGTTTGGACCCCCGCCATCCAATACCGTGAAGTATTGAAGGAGGTCCTACTAAATTTGACCCAGGTCCATTGCAGGACCTCTAAACGCTGAACAATGGCAAGACCTTTACCAAACCGTTCCCTTAACCCCCGACCAGGTAGCCAACATATCTCCATATAGACCGTAGAGATATGAATGGTGAAAATCCTTTATTTTATATAGACAGTAAAATAATGCCAAGACACCACGGACAAACGATAAGGAAAGATCACCTTCAACATAAGTAACTAGTTATTAAAGTCATTAATACAAAACCAAATAAAAAGTGCAAAAGATTAGAAATAAAAAGTATTATACTAGACACTTTGTCTTCACCAAGTGATGTAAGAGACTTAGGCAAACATGGCCTTGATTATCAAGAACTCTTACGATCAATCTTGGATCCCGAGACGACTCACACACTCTACGATGGACAATGGATGATGGTGGTGGATGATGGTGTTGTGATGGTGGTGGGTGGTGGATGAAGTGTGAGAGAGGTGGTGTGCCAAGGGATCGTTTGAGCTTGAGCCAAGCACTCCTATTTATAGCCTGTACAGAAGCCTGGACACGGCCCCGTGTCCACCCTTTTCTCTTTCTTCATTAATACAGTTTGTCTTTATTAGCTCCACACGCCCCCGTGTCCGCTGGGCACGCCCCCGTGTCCGTCTGACACTCTCTCTCTTCATTAATTGTAATTCGCAATTACAATTAATGCGCCTGCTGTACTTTCGCCACGCCCCCGTGTCCGCTGGGCACGGCCCCGTGGTGGGCAATAGAAGCTTCTATAGGTTTGTCTTTTGTGCCAGGGCTGACCATCCTGGACACGGCCCCGTGCTCGCTGAGCACGGCCCCGTGTTTGAGCTGGACACGCCCCGTGTCGAGCTGGGCACGCCCCGTGTCGAGCTGGGCACAGCCCCATGCTCAGCTGGGCACAGCCCCATGCTCAGCTTTCTTCTTGTTTTTGCTTTAGGAGATGCTGTTGAGGTGTCGGGCATGCCACGTTTCTTCCTTTTCTTTGTATTTATGTTGGTTTTGGCTGTATATTTGTTCCTTTTGTTCAATTAAGCTCATTTGGTCCTGAAAATACAAAAGGAAGACAAAAGCACACTTTTTCCAACATTAGTACTAAAAAGGGGTTAGTTTTATGCCTCATTTGATGTAATTTATATGTTGCATTTTACACACATCAAATACCCCCACACTTGAATCTTTGCTTGTCCTCAAGCAAAACTCTTTAATATGTGGCTATTTACACT
>JARYGA010024822.1:0-26207 GCA_030545235.1 Helianthus tuberosus
CCTCCCACTTGGGAGCCAACTTCCCGGGTTTTTCTGCATTTGAGGCCTCGTTGTCTCTGAGGACGTATTCTCCCGGATTGAAGGTGCAGACTCGGACTTTAGAGTTGTAATATTTTTCCAGCTTCGTTTTGTACTTTGCTTCATTGATTGCCGCCATTTCTCTCCTTTCTTCTAGGAGGTCAAGGTCGATCCTCCTCTCTTCTTCATTGTTGATCATGTTCATTGAGAGCATTCGGGGTGACGGCAATCCTATCTCTGCTGGTATTACTGCCTCTGACCCATAAACCAAGCTAAACGGTGTTTCTCCGTTGCTTGTTTTGGGCATCGTCCTGTGGGCCCACAAGATGCTGGGCAGTTCGTCTACCCAACCTCTTCTTTTTTCTCCCAGCCTTACCTTGATTCCATCGACAATACTCTTGTTGACGGCTTCAACTTGACCATTCCCCTGCGGGTGCGCGACTGAGGAGAAGGTATGCTCAATGTGTAAGTCTTTAAACCACTGTTGAAGATTGTCTTCGGAAAAGTTGGTGCCATTGTCAGTGATGATCTTGAGGGGTAATCCAAAGTGACATATGATTTGTTCCCAAATGAATTTTTTGACAACAGTGGTTGTGGTTGATGCGAGGGCCTTTGCCTCTACCCATTTGGTGAAATAGTCAACTGCGACTATTATGAATTTGACGGCTCCTGGGGCTTCGGGAAAAGGGCCGACCAAATCTATTCCCCACTGTTTAAAGGGCCACGCCGTGGTGACTGGTACCAACTCTTTTTTGGGGCGCATCGTTTTGGGGGCATGTCTTTGACATCCACTGCATTTCCGCAACTCTTTGACCGCATCCAAATGCATTCCGGGCCAGTAATACCCCGCATTCATGACCTTTGCTACCACCATTCTTGGTCCGGCATGTATACCACAGATTCCCTCGTGCACTTCTCTGATCAAATAGCTTGCGTCTTCGGGATCAATACATCTTAACAAAGGCCAGAGGTATGATTTTCTGTACAAAATCCCATCAGCCATCTGATAATGTTCGGATTTGTACTGGATTTACCTCGCTTCTGCCTTGTTCTCCGGGAGTATTCCAGATTGGAGGTACGCGATTATCGGAGTCATCCAAGACGTTGTTCCCAGTTGAACGACGCTTACTTCTCGCAGTGGCACTGACGGGTTGCTTAAAACCTCTATGCGTACATCCTTTGCTAGGTGTTGGAAGCTTGTAGAGGCGAGTTTACTCAGCGCGTCTGCTGGTTTATTCTCGCTTCTATTAATGTGGTGCACTTTGTAGGAATAGAAGGTTTGTAGCAGCGTCTTTGCTTGACTCAGGTAAAGTGCCATTGTATCTCCCTTGGCTTCATATTGCCCGTTGATTTGCCCTGCCACCAACATGGAGTCCACATGCGCTTCGATGTGTCGTACTCCCATTTTGATTGCCAACCTTAGCCCAGCAAGGAAAGCTTCGTATTCAGCTTCATTGTTTGTGCTTTTAAAATCCAGGCGTATGGCGTAGGTGAACTCATGTTTGTCAGGGCTCACCAGCCGGAGACCAGCACCTGCGCCATCTTCGTTAGACGCGCCATCTGTGTATAGTAACCATGGTTCTTCCACTTGCTGTTTCTCGGCTTTTTCCATCGCCTTGCATTCTCGATCTTTGTCATCTGGTACCTCTGTCATGAAGTCTGCAAGTACTTGACCCTTGATCGCCGGTCTTGGCCTGAACACGACATTATGACCCCCGAGCTCTATCGCCCATTTTGCTAGTCTCCCTGAAATCTCTGGCCTTGCGAGTATGTTGCCAATATTGTAGTTTGTTAGCACGTGAATGACGTGGTTGGCAAAGTACCTGCGCAGCCGTCTTGATGCATGGATCAATGCGAGTACTAGTTTTTCCATGATTGCGTACCGGGTTTCTGGGTCAGTCAGAGTTCGCGACACATAATAAACTGGCGTTTGAACACCCTGTCGATCAACAAGTAACACTGCTCCTACTGCTCTGTCGGAGGCTGATAAGTATAGCACCAGAGGCTCGCCCTTGACTGGTGCAGTTAATGTTGGCAGCTTGATGAGGCAGTCTTTCATCTCGCGGAATGCGCTCTCGGCTTCCGGAGTCCACTGAAATTGGCTCTTCTTCATCCAGTTTCAGAGAGTCTTTATAAACGGAAAAGATTTGGCTGCGTGATTGGCCAGGAAACGGTTAAGTGCTGCCAACCGTCTTGCCAATTTTTGCATCTCCTTGATCGTCGAAGGTGATGGCATGCGTTCAATTGCTTGTATCTTATCAGGGTTCACCTTGAAGCCATCTTTCGTGACAATGAAACCCAGGAATTTCCCCTCTTCCATGCTGAAAGAGCATTTCGCTGGGTTTAACTTGATACTGACTCCGCGCAAGGTGTCGAACGTCTTTTGGATGTTCAGCAACATTGTACTCTCCTCTTTGCTCATAATAACCAGATCATCCATATACACTTCTATATACTTGCCGATGGCATCGTGGAAAGTTTCATTCATGAGCCTCTGATAAGTCGCGCCCGTATTTTTTAAACCAAAGGGCATTTTGGTATAACAGTATAGCCCTGTTGGTGTGCGGAACGCGGTCTTGTCTTCATCCTGTACAGCCATCTGTACCTGGTGGTACCCCTTGTAGCAATCGAGGAAACATTTCCATCGGAATGTGGCAAGTGAATCAATCTTTTCATCAATGTCTGGTAAGGCGTAACAGTCGCGTGGACATGCCTTATTCAGATCCTTGTAGTCTACGCACATTCTCCAGCTACCGTTGTTCTTTTGGACCATCACTGGGCTTGCTACCCACGTTTGATACCTGACCTCCCTGATGATTCCCGCGTTTAACAGCTCTATCACCTGCTCTTTCATGGCGTCGTGCTTTATGTCTCCTAAGTGGCGCTTGGCGTGCACTACCGGCTTTGCGTCCTCCGAGACGTTTAATCGATGTTCAGCTATGTGCCGTGGAACACCCACCATGTCTGCCGATGTCCAGGCGAACACGTCCATGTTTTGGAACAACAGTTTCTTTAGCGCTGCGCGCGTTAGGTCAGACATTGTAGGTCCTAAGGTAACTGTTTGTTCTGGATATGCGCTGTTTAACACCCATTTCTCTGCCTCTTGACGTGGTTCTGGTTTTCTTGTCTTTGCAGGTCTTAGCTCATCTGTTGCTAGGACTTCCTTGCTTGCGTATATGATTGCCACCCCGGTTTCTGTTGGGAATCCCACGGCTGAATGCGGGCCGGAGCAGATCATGCTGAAGTCGCCTTGGGATTCTCTTCCCAGCAGGATATCGTGTCTTGAATGTGCTGGCAGCACCATGAATGTGACTTCTTCTGTTCTTGAGTTTCTTCCGTCCGAGAGCAACACTGGGAATGATATTTGTCCTAGAGGAAAAACGGCTTCATTGCAGAAACCAGTGAGCGGGTAATCAACTGGTTCTAAGCGCGCCTTATCCTCTTGATCGAACTGATTGAAACACTGTTCATATATGATATCCGCAGTGCTCCCCGGATCGATGAAAATGTAATCTGTTTGGTAATGCCCTATTACGCCCGAGATAACTATGGGCCTTCTTTCTCTTGGGCCTCCTCTTACAACCGGGAAAACGACTTGTTTCTCGCGCCATGAGTCGTCTTGCGCGCGCTTGTTGTAGTTTTTTCTTGGCCTTCGTGGACCCCCTTGAACCATGTGGGTTTCTAACTTCCGGAGTTTTTTGTTATCTGGCCCTTCTTCTCTTCTTTGAATCTGGCGATAATCGCGCCTTCCACCTTTTACCAGGTGAGTTAACTTTCCGTCTCTTAAGGCTCTTTCGATCTCTTGTTTGAGGCTGAAACAATCGTCGGTTAAGTGGCCTGTGTCCTTGTGAAATTCGCAGAAAAGATTCGGGTCTTGGCCCCTTTTGTTGCGCATTTGTAGCGGTGGCTTGAACAGGTGGTTCTCGGTTGCCAAGACTTCTGAAGGAGTTTTCGTGAGGGGTGTCCACTGTTTCTCCCTGTTTTCTCGTTTCACCTCTTTCCGGTGAGCTATTTGATTGATCGTGTGGCGCGCATCCTCTCTTACCGGGCTTCTTTCTCTGTGACCGGATGCTTTCCACGGTTGGCTCCTGCCTTTCTTGCTATGCCGGTCGTTATGGTTGTAGCTGCGCTTACGGTGATCATCACCGGTCAACTGTCTGTCCGACTGCGTGATGGTTTTGGCTGCTTCAATGAAGGTCTCCCAGTCTTTGGGTCCTCCGTCTCTTCCTTTTACGCGCTTGATTAGATCTTCGCACTTGACAGCCCTCATGAAGTGTGCGCGCATCATCTTCTCGCCTACGTCGCCGATCACCAAACATTCTTTGTTGTATCTTGTAATGAAATCTTCCACGCTTTCGTGGTCTCTTCGCCATATGTTCAAACAATCGGCTGGATCCCTGGTGTGTCGTCGTTGCTGCGAGAAGTGTGCCAAAAACTTCTCTCGGAAATCGACCCATGATTTTATTTTTCCTGCTGGCAGGCTGTCAAACCAGACGCGCGCTGCGCCTATGAAGGTTTGAGCGAAGAGATGGCACCAGGTTGGTAAGTTCCATCCGCCTGTAGCTCCAGCACCATTGAAAACCTGAAGATGATCATCTGGGTCTGTCAACCCGTTGTATTTGCCCACGTTGTGTGGCAATTTCGTTTTGTCGATGGCAGCCGTGGCGATCTCCCTAATGAACTTTGAATTCTCAGCCATGTCGTCTGGACGATAGCTCAAGGTGTAATCATGCTCTGCTTTTGGGTCATAACCTGCGCGCTTGCGAGGTTTGTACGCTTCATGCTCTGGTGGCAGCCTGCTGAACACTGTGTTCATTTCGTCGTCATCTTCAAATTCGTCGTTTATGTTGCGCGGACCTAAACGAATTTGTATCGGCTTCTTTGGTTGGTGAGAATACTGCACGTAATTGCTTTCTGTTTCGCCGTAAGTATCGCGCGTGTCGTGCGCGCTTGGCCTTCTAATATGTGGTGGAGGTACTGACTCAGGGCGTAGATTGAATGCATTGGTCTGTTGAGGCATGGGAGCGCTCAAAGGCCTTGGCAGTGGAGTGACAAATGCGGACTGGTTTGCTTGTGCCTGAAGCAGAGCTTGCTGCGCGCTGAGTTGTGTGTAAACAAGGTTTATAGACGCCACTTGTTCGGCATACCAGGAAGCCAGAGTTTTTCCTTCAGGTAGCCCTAGCAGTGCAGAGAAGTTTAGTTGTGCTTGATCCGATGGAGCTGAGGGACCAGCTCCATGGCTTTGAGTTTGCACTGGTGGTGTCTGTTGGACTACCTCTGACGGAGGCTGGAACGTAGCTCCGTTTGTGGTCAGAGTGATGATTCTGGGTGGAGTTTGGAAAGTAGCACCAGGTGTGTTTTGAGTAACGATCCTGGATGTACTTCCAAAGATGCTGGGAAACTCGTTGTTCATCGGCCCTTCCTGGATAATTTCGTTCCTTGGACCCCGCTGGACGTGTACGTTGTCCGAAACGAGTTCAAAGGAAGAAACGTCTCCATCTACCTGGTGAGTAGGGTTTTGTTCAGCCATGTTGACGAGTATTTTTTGAAAAGAAAAAGAGATGAGGGTGGTTTTTGCTAAAAGCGGATGGCGCCAATGATGAGACACAGGTTAACACTATGGTTAATCTGTGGGGTTATTTCTTCCGTGGGTTCAATCTCTCTTCTTACTCGTGGAATGGCTCGGTTCCTGCAAAACAGCGACACCGTTAGTCTCGTTAAGAGGGTAATATGGGGGTTTCCCTCTTAACCAGGCTCCGGCGTGAGAATAAGTACTATTCTGAGGGAGAATAAAACAGTGTGTGTTAAGTGTGAGAGTATAGAGAGCAAGGTGGTTCAACCTGAATGATGAAGGGTCCTATTTATAGCCGGAGGGTGAGAGAGGGAAGAGCAGCGATGCCAGCTGTGGTTGCGCGCCAGCTGTCCGACTGAGGGGAATATCCTCTTGGTCTCCTCTGCTGTGGTCAGTGTAATGGTACACGTGGCGCGCTCACATTTGCCCATCTTGGAGACGTCGTACTGGTGTTGTCGGGCTGCTCTTGGATTTGTTACAGGCCTACGTGGCGCCTGATGACTGGTGGCACGTGTTGTCCTTTATGTCGGGTGGAGCATCTTTGTTGCCACTTAGGTATTTTCCAGAAACTTCTAGAAGCTTCTGGATGACCTTGTTGGTGTCAGCGCCACATAGGATGGAAAAGTGGTGTGGTCCATGCCATGTGGGCAAGGAATTGGGACCATACCTCTTCAGGATCTCAATCTGGAACGAATGTTTTATTAACCTATTAGATTCCTAACGGGTCTTATTTAAGTCGTAACTTAGACCGGTTAGTTTTAAGGAAAGGTTTACGGTTCAAACGCATGATTAAGCGAAGACCGGAATAGAATGTGATTTAGACCCGACAAGTTTGGAGACTTGTATAATATGGGTAAACTAAACACATTCTGGATTTTGAGATAAAAACGATAAGGTTTGACCCGTTTTGGGCTAATTTATGCAAACTAGTTACATAAACCGAACCGAATGCGCCAGAGGCGTAACGGGTAACCATATGGGTCCTAAACAGGTTTCCTAAGTTAATATGCCTTAAATATGTTGTGATATCAGTATGATATCTTCCATTATGCCCAAAACGAGTTTAATCTCAAAATAAGCCCCGTAGGGGTATTTTGGTCATTTTTAAAGATTATAAAAGAGGTTAATTAAAATTCTGAGATTCGGGTCTGAATACATCAGAAAAATAACTTATTTTAATAGGTCATATCAGTTGATAATAAGTCTTATGTGACAAAATGGTTTTAAACCTAAACTATGCGTTTAATATGCGTAAAAAGCCTTTTTAAGCGATTTCCGGGTTAAAATAGGAATCTCAGTTTTCAGGCCAGTTCATAAGGTTCAAAACACTTCATTTATTATTTAAAATCAGTAGCAATTGGATTGGTATCAAAAGGACTTGTAAAACTCGTTTTATGGCCTAAAAGGGTAAATTCGGTATTTACCGAATCAAGGCGATAAACCTAGCTTAGGATCAGTTTAAAAATAATTAAAAATCTATAAAAATCCTAAAATATTATATTACATTAGTGGGTAAAAGGTTTGATGTCAAACATTGGGTTTAGATAGGCTTTACGCTAATGACGCCTTTTAATTAATAAAAAAGCTTTCTAATTACGTCATTGAGCATAACTCCTAATCTAGACCTCCAACTGATGTAAAATTTTAGGGACATGTTTTATAATCAGTAACAAAGATTTTTGTACTTTCACATTTCCAAAATTCTCGTTGTATGGTCATAAGGGCATTATGGTCCATATTTAAGCACTTAACGGAAACGTCGGACAACTAGGGATTCAAGTGGTATAAACGCAGAGGAGTATACAATCATGTAACTAGGTCCTAATGGAACTTTAAGGCATGTCTAAACCTATCAAAACCGGGTCAGAACCGAAGTCAAAGCAGAAAGTCAAACTACGCGTCTTTCGGTTCCGAATCGATCTTCAACAGAAAGTTGTCGAATCAAACAGGCTTAGACAAGTTCTTATACTTATTTTCAGGTTATATGAATGATAAAATAGGTTACACGCCTTTTATATTGATAATCATGCGTTAAATCAAAGATTACATTTCTGTTGACTTTTTCTAAACATCTTTGACTCGACAAACGACCTAATTAGAACGGATATCAGTGGGTGCCCTTTTAAGGGTTTAAAGCCCACATAAATACCAAATTATAACTACCTTAAGTTTGCCTAATCGCTGGACCGTTAGCGATTAATCGTTAATTCAAACCGTAATTACGACGGTTTGACTTTTAAGCTATAAACTAATCAAAACTTAATTAAGAAGGGTCAAGGGTACTTACCAAAGTCCTAATGATGATTAGAGATGCTTAGGAAAGGTCCTTGTGCTCCAGGAATGACCAGAAGTGAAGGAATGAAGGGATGATCAAAAATGAAACAATGTGGGTTCTTATATAGGAGTTTAGATTGATCAAGATCATGCCACACAAAGTCTACAAATGTTATGGGATCATCCCAAGTGTCCCTAGGCTAGTAAAAGGCATCAAACAAGCCCCTATAATCGAAAAATGGCAAGTTAAGTCGGTTAAACCGGCTGTACAGGCTGCTGCCTGTGTTTTCTGCATCTGCAGGTGGGACGCGGCCCGCGTAAGGACTTGGCCCAACCTTACGCGGCCCGCCTGGTGCTTGGCTTCAGGTTACAATGTTTTCCTTTATTGCACTTTTAGTCCCCGATCCTCCTAAACGTTGCTTTCACTTTAATTCTTTCATTATAAGCCTTTTATATTGACATATAAGGGCTCCAAGACTTATACCATCTTTGTGAAGTCCTTGGTCACTTTGTGTTTACCCGAAAAGTCATAAATTTCACACGAATTTTATCATAACTTTCTCATACGATAACGAAACTTGGTGAAATTTTTATCACGCATTCTAGTGAGCATAATTAATCGTTACAAAGCTTCGGGTTTGCTAAAAGGTCACTCAGAGGTATACTTTAAACATGTTGACATATTTAACCCTTGTCGTTTGCAATTCCTCACTTTCTTTCACAATTAGCTTCGTACGATCCATGATTTATTCGTTTAAGGTTATAAACATCATGTAGGGTTATAGTAAAGTATATTTATCCCTTGTTGACATTTTGAACCCTTATATTCACATACTTTCCATGTTTGTCAACTTTAGTCCCTCTAGAGTATACTTTCACACGTTCAAGCTTATGACACGTGTCAATACATTATAGGACGTAAATTTTCGGGGTGTTAAATCCTCACCTCCTTAAAAGAAATCTCGACCTCAAGATTTGCTAAAGTAAGGGAAAAACCTTCTGTCTTCTATTGGGCTTAATCTCTATATTGTATATCTGGAGCTTTTCCAAGCTCCCAAGTTAACCTTTATAGTGGGTACATGTATCCTTTTGGAGCTTCTTAACCTGTCGATCCTCCATCGATACAGGACGCTCATCACATCCTAAATCTGCATATCATTATGTGATAGTGCTTCTTGCCTTATTGGCGAAACATATCCTTCAGTCACTAGTGTGCAATGTATTGCGAGCTCCGCCAAGCTCCTTAAATAGGTTTGAGCTTATAAGCTACTTGATTTTGATACATTCGATTTCCTTCGAATGATTCTATATATTCAGAGCTTAACTAGCCTGATGATTTAACAAATTTGGCACACCCTTCCTGGGTGATATCTTTTGTTGAACCTTATTCCTTAACAAGAACTTAGGAGGTTTGCTATTTTCATAAATCCTTGATTTCCTGCCGTATACTGGCAACTTATAGTCAATTACGGATTCGTATGATCTTATTTGTTGTTTCCAAGGAAATTTTCAGATCCTGATAATTGGGCTTACCAATTCTCTATCTAACAATAGATGCTTATCATTCCATCCATACAAGGTCTCCCAAGGAGCATCCTTAATACTTACATATCAATTATTATAGGAAAGCTTATCTTAAGGTGGGATGGTTATCCCAACCATTGCTTAAAAATGATCTTAAGGAACAGCTAATCCTTATAGCTAGTTGAATAACTTAATGATCCTGGGTAGTTGATGGAGATTCTTAATCGTTGTCTAAATAGGGTTGCGGTAATGAGTGCATAAGCATAATGAACCGTCTATCTTATCTGACAATATCAAACTCTCGGAATATCGAGTTAGGCTAAATGAATCCCTATCTTAAAATTTACTTAATCAGGGTTTCGATTATTCTATAATCAACACGGAGTTCTTACAACACTCCAACCCAAAGCGGGATGTAAATCTTAACTCTACTTGCCTCTAGGGAGGTAAACAGCGTAAACTTAGGAGAAGATAACCAAGATACAAGGAGGTTACAGAGATTTTTCCAAATGTCAGGCTCCAGTTCATTCATCCTCGCTTGTGCCAAATGAGTGACACATTTATGTTATGAGTCCGCAGATTCCTTTACCAGGAAACATTTATTTGGAAAAATTCTATTTTCTAGATATCTTCATTGAATGCCATTAGTTGACTTTAGTACCATATGATCGTTGGGATATCTTTGTGGTTCCATGCATTAAACCTCCATACTGATCAGGCATGGAAGCAATCTATGGAACATATTAAGATACACCAATCCTCATATGGCACTTTTGTCATACCATTTGGTATTCGAAATCAATAGAGATCAAGAGATATCAATTTCATATGATGATGTACTTTATCTGGTGAGAGGGTACATTAGGACTTTATGATTGAAGATTTCTGACAGGAATAGAAGAAATAGTCCCTGTCAATTTTCTACCTGTAAGTTTTACCTTACACTT
Source organism: Helianthus tuberosus (assembly GCA_030545235.1). Lineage (NCBI taxonomy): Eukaryota > Viridiplantae > Streptophyta > Magnoliopsida > Asterales > Asteraceae > Helianthus > Helianthus tuberosus. The sequence goes on from JARYGA010024822.1 coordinate 10,336, forward strand.
AATATATATATATAAGGTTCTTATGAAAGGTTTTAAAAGCTTGTTATACTTATAGTTTATGAAGGATTTATTGGTATCCGAACCAAAATAAAAACTCTTAGCATTCAAATCACTGATAAAATGTCAAGGAATGTACCTGATGCCATTATTTATGGACTAGCTCCGGCATTTTAGGCGCTTCCATTTTCAGTCTTTCCTTCCTCAACCGCATTTCCTTTGACAGATTCAGGGCACGTGGTCTTGATGTGGCCTCTCTCATTACAGCCGAAGCAGACTGCATTCTTCATGTCCTTGCAGTCCAACGTTTTATGTTCCCTCGATTTGCAGATCCCACAAGCCCTCGGCTGTGATTGGAATTTTGGTTCGAACCTGCACTTCCCATAATGGCGCTTCTTGCAGGTCTTGCGTACAGGTTTCTGGTTGGACTTTTGTTTGTTCTTTTTCTTAGAACTCTGGGAGTTATCTTCCTCCCTTTTCCTCTTTAGTTCATCCCTTGCATTAGAGGTATGAACAAGAACCTTTTTGTGAGTAAAGACGGGTGGTCTTGGATGAGTCTTGGAGCTAATAGCATTGGGCTTCTTGAACTTTTTCACGGCCTTCTTCACAGCTTTTCCAACAGCTGCGTCTATCATAGTTTGAAGAACATCGTGGGAAATTCTAAGGTTCACAATTGTAGCATCATTAGCATGCATCACATTATCCATGGCGCGATTGACTGTTGTCTTATCCGAGTTTGCCATACTCGATATTGGTTCCTAATACCAATAAAACAATTTCTTAGTTGCAATCCAACAACTGCTATTTCTCATCCTGATGGCCTTAATATATATACTAACCATGGTATCAATAACCCATACAGGCTAATATAGCACTAACATTATTAATGAACGTTATTTAAAATATATATTAACATTACTTAGCCTAGGTCGCAAAAGACAAACAATGGCATTTAAGGTTTGGACCTAGTCCATCACTTTTCTGACAGAGGATCAAAACGTCACATCTGTCTTTATTATATTGAAGAATTTAGGTAGCTTGAAGGCTTGACATAGGGATATCAGAAAAGAGTGATTCCTAATAGATATAAGATATCAATCTAAGATTTGTTGGAGCATTCTTTAAAATATAATCGGCCAATTTCTATCTCGCGTTAATTGACCGGAGTCTTAGTCAGGCGGAGACAACAGATCTCAACATTTATCATTAATTATAGAATCATAAATGCCAGCATCAAATAAATTTCTGCATAAACTTGTTGATAAGGAAAGGTACCTGCTATATTGTCATCATTCTGCATTATCTCCTGGGTGTTCCTCTGGAAGTCTCATGCATTTGTTCTCTTGGCCTCACCAGGCTTCCTTTTAAGTTTTGGGCAGTTGGTTTTGATGTGCCCTTCCTCGTTACAATTATAACATGTCGCGTTCTTCAATCCTTGCAATCTAAAGTTTTGTGACCCTTGGTCTTGCAAATTCCACACAATTTAGCACTTGGGTCAATCGTACATTTTCCAGAATGTTGTTTTCTGCAGTTACTGCATTTGGGCTTATTATTGAACTGACTCGAGCTTTTCCTAATCTCGGAATCTTTCCCGCGCTCGGAGCTTCCCTTCTTCTTCTTGTTATATTGATGAGAGTTTTCCTCCTCTCTTTCTCTTCTTCCCTCGCCAGAAGCCTTAACAGACTTAATTCTGATTGCATCTAAGGTGAGAGATAAGGATAAGTCCACCGCGGACCTATATGTGGTTGGCCTAGATGCTTTAACATTTCCTTTTATCTCTGGTGCTAGGCCTCCAATGAAACGCGCTATGCGTTTAGGTTCAGGGGTGACTAAATAAGGAACTAGGCGGGACATAGTGTTGAAACTTATCACGTATGCCTGACAATCCAAATTCTCCATGACCAGAGTCAAGAAGTCTGATTCTATCTTTTCTACCTCATGCTGAGGGCAATAGTTTTCCTTGACTAATGCTACAAATTGATCCCAAGATAAGTTGTAGAGTAGAACCTTTCCCGTGGCTTGGAGCAATGATCTCCACCATGCCAACGCTTCTCCTTTGAATGATTGTGAAACAAATTTCACAACATCTTGCTCCGCACAACCGCTGATGTCAACAACATCGTCCATCTCATCGAGCCATGTCATGCAATCGATGGCCCCTTTTTCTCCTGTAAAGTCTCTGGGCTTGCAGGAGACAAAATATTTATATGAGCAGGTCTTAACTGGTGCCTCTTGATGAAACACAACCTGTCTAAACGGAATACTCCTTTGATTTGACAAGTCATGAACATCGTCCTCCCTCAACTCATGTGTTTTAGAAGGGGGCTTACTACGAGCTACAGATAGAGTCTTAAAGTGGGTATCATTTGATTCATCATACTGTCGATCAAGAGCTCGAGTAACAGCATAATCTATTATTGCCTGCAGTTCTGCTCCAGTTACATTAATTCTGGTAGTATCACTGTTCTCCTTCATGTGGATGTTAACTTCATCTAATCCAGCCATGTAGCTTGACTGCTACATAAATATTAACAATGATTTATTCAAAGATTTTTATGGAATCATTATCTTTGACGATTCATCAACCGTGGTAATATAAACCACATTGGTTAACTTGTTAGTTATATATAATTAGTATTTTCCATTATAATTTATCCTAGTTATAAAACATTAAGGATATTAAAGTGGCGCAAAAGGCGTAGTCACAAGGACAGTTCTAAATTTTTATAAGCCATGATTTCAGAGAATCGAGGCATTAAGGTTTGAATCAAAGTTCATTACCTTCTCTTGACAGGGAGTTGTAGGCTTCAACTGTCTTTTGTCTTTAGGACAATAGATATAGCTCGTGGGCATTTCCCTTCTGAGGGATGGTTATAATATGATCATCTTCTCAGATGCTATTAGTCGAGATCGTATGGATCCTACCGACTATTATGCTTGGACCTGGTCCAACATTATGCTTAGACAGGAGGTCAAAGACCACCACTGTCGTTGTCTTATCGGACAACAAGTTTAGCCCGTAGGCACTTCATCACTAACGGATGTTTATAATATGATCATCTTATAGGAAGACACAAGCCATGATTTCTAAATCACTAGGCTAGATAAGAAAATTGGAAGAATCCAATATAAGGATGACTGTTGTGATTTTCTCGAATCACATTTGTCAAGAGTGCTAACACGTTCTTAGGTGTTAACAAGGATTTGAATCTCTTGAATAGGTCTTACCATCTTGGCCATGTCAAAAATGACACGTGGCTAGGTCTTGTCCTTTTTAGATTTTGCCATTTTATTATAATGGTAGATCTTATAAAAGGAATGTGAACGAAAATTTAAAGTTAAATTTTCCACTATAAATTTAAAAATACAGATGTGCCCTAGACGGGACTTGAAAGGAATCATGTTGTCCTCGAAGGGACTGAAAGATAAATATGTCCTTATAAGGACTATCAAAGAAACGATCTGCAGCAAAAGGAGTTTCCTCTTCATTTTATGTCTGAATGCTTTCTCCTTGGTTGCAGGTTTCATCCTGGCCGCGGTACAAAGCTCAGCATTTCAAGGCTCCGGATGTGGAGAATTTCTAATACAGCTTCTTCGCTTGGCGACGTATCCAATATATATAAAAATTGGAAGCAAAAATTTCCAGATTAGGATTGAGAATATTCCTATGTTAAGTCTAGACTCAGAAGGTCAAGGAACGTGCTAATGTGTCATTGAGACTAAACACAAAAGGCTAGTGTTTAATTCACTCAATGTTGGCTCTGATACCAACCAGTCACACCCCGATTTCCACGTGTCACCGATGGGCCCGGTGGGGAGTATCGTGACGTAGTTGAGATCATCATAGTCAAACAACACAATATATAAATGCACAGCGGAAGCAAAAGAAAAATATATTACATTCCGAATATAAAGTAATATCAAAGTATTACAACGGAAAGTAAAAGATCCACAGGCGGATCAAATAAAAGAAAACTGTTCAACAGACTTTAGGCATCTAGAACTTGCAAGATTCCCTATTGACGCCCTGAGCTCCCTGCCAATTACGCATAGTACCTGCCACTTAACCTTTTTGGAAAATACGTCAGTTTACACTGGTAAATACAATTAACTGACTCATTTTGGAAAAAGAGTTTGAAAATTTATTTGAATGCACGAGGCACAAACTTTTTATAACTTGGGACAATTTTATTAATAAAAATCTTGTATCCGATTTACATGGTTGTCCAACATTTAGGGCCGGTGATTATACAATACAAGCCAGTCAAGATTAATCGACACACCATAAATATAACTCACAAGAAGACATCCTTACGAGTGAGTATATCTTTTACATACGCAACAGGAGGTGTTATACCTACACCTTGTGCTTAAGTTATGGCCATTCACTTTTTAAATGAGCCAAGGATATCCAGGACACGGTCATTAACCCCCAATGTTATTTGTTATCAATCAATACAGATTAAAACGGGATTATGCAATTTAATCATCTCCGATTAAAAGGTTTCTACACCCGACCAAGCGGTATTTTTATAATACCGTATCCCAAGCCCGTATAAGGGAAAATAAGTTAAAAGTATTTACCTGAGCTAGCAAATGCAATTTATACTCAGCCGTATATTCTAATCAGCAAGCACAAGTACTTCTACTGGGGCTCTCAATCTGGAACGAATGTTTTATTAACCTATTAGATTCCTAACGGGTCTTATTTAAGTCGTAACTTAGACCGGTTAGTTTTAAGGAAAGGTTTACGGTTCAAACGCATGATTAAGCGAAGACCGGAATAGAATGTGATTTAGACCCGACAAGTTTGGAGACTTGTATAATATGGGTAAACTAAACACATTCTGGATTTTGAGATAAAAACGATAAGGTTTGACCCGTTTTGGGCTAATTTATGCAAACTAGTTACATAAACCGAACCGAACGCGCCAGAGGCGTAACGGGTAACCATATGGGTCCTAAACAGGTTTCCTAAGTTAATATGCCTTAAATATGTTGTGATATCAGTATGATATCTTCCAATATGCCCAAAACGAGTTTAATCTCAAAATAAGCCCCATAGGGGTATTTAGGTCATTTTTAAAGATTATAAAAGAGGTTAATTAAAATTCTGAGATTCAGGTCTGAATACATCAGAAAAATAACTTATTTTAATAGGTCATATCAGTTGATAATAAGTCTTATTTGACAAAATGGTTTTAAACCTAAACTATGCGTTTAATATGCGTAAAAAGCCTTTTTAAGCGATTTCCGGGTTAAAATAGGAATCTGAGTTTTCAGGTCAGTTCATAAGGTTCAAAACACTTCATTTATTATTTAAAATCAGTAGCAATTGGATTGGTATCAAAAGGACTTGTAAAACTCGTTTTATGGCCTAAAAGGGTAAATTCGGTATTTACCGAATCAAGGCGATAAACCTAGCTTAGGATCAGTTTAAAAATAATTAAAAATCTTTAAAAATCCTAAAATATTATATTACATTAGTGGGTAAAAGGTTTGATGTCAAACATTGGGTTTAGATAGGCTTTACGCTAATGACGCCTTTTAATTAATAAAAAAAGCTTTCTAATTACGTCATTGAGCATAACTCCTAATCTAGACCTCCAACTGATGTAAAATTTTAGGGACATGTTTTATAATCAGTAACAAAGATTTTTGTACTTTCACATTTCCAAAATTCTCGTTGTATGGTCATAAGGGCATTATGGTCCATATTTAAGCACTTAACGGAAACGTCGGACAACTAGGGATTCAAGTGGTATAAACGCAGAGTAGTATACAATCATGTAATTAGGTCCTAATGGAACTTTAAGGCATGTCTAAACCTATCAAAATCGGGTCAGAACCGAAGTCAAAGCAGAAAGTCAAACTACGCGTCTTTCGGTTCCGAATCGATCTTAAACAGAAAGTTGTCGAATCAAACAGGCTTAGACAAGTTCTTATATTTATTTTCAGGTTATATGAATGATAAAATAGGTTACACGCCTTTTATATTTATAATCATGCGTTAAATCGAAGATTACATTTCTGTTGACTTTTTATAAACATCTTTGACTCGACAAACGACCTAATTAGAACGGATATCAGTGGGTGCCCGTTTAAGGGTTTAAAGCCCACATAAATACCAACTTATAACTACCTTAAGTTTGCCTAATCGCTGGACCGTTAGCGATTAATCGTTAAGTCAAACCGTAATTACGACGGTTTGACTTTTAAGCTATAAACTAATCAAAACTTAATTAAGAAGGGTCAAGGGTACTTACCAAAGTCCTAATGATGATTAGAGATGCTTAGGAAAGGTCCTTGTGCTCCAGGAATGACCAGAAGTGAAGGAATGAAGGGATGATAAAAAATGAAACAATGTGGGTTCTTATATAGGAGTTTAGATTGATCAAGATCATGCCACACAAAGTCTACAAATGTTATGGGATCATCCCAAGTGTCCCTAGGCTAGTAAAAGGCATCAAACAAGCCCCTATAATCGAAAAATGGCAAGTTAAGTCGGTTAAGCCGGCTGTACAGGCTGCTGCCTGTGTTTTCTGCATCTGCAGGTGGGACGCGGCCCGCGTAAGGACTTGGCCCAACCTTACGCGTCCCGCCTGGTGCTTGGCTTCAGGTTACAATGTTTTCCTTTATTGCACTTTTAGTCCCCGGTCCTCCTAAACGTCGCTTTCACTTTAATTCTTGCATTATAAGCCTTTTATATTGACATATAAGGGCTCCAAGACTTATACCATCTTTGTAAAGTCCTTGGTCACTTTGTGTTTACCCGAAAAGTCATAAATTTCATCGTTGACGCATCTAACCCCTCTCACACGAATTTTATCATAACTTTCTCATACGATAACGAAACTTGGTGAAATTTTTATCACGCATTCTAGTGAGCATAATTAATCGTTACAAAGCTTCGGGTTTGCTAAAAGGTCACTCAGAGGTATACTTTAAACATGTTGACATATTTAACCCTTGTCGTTTGCAATTCCTCACTTTCTTTCACAATTAGCTTCGTACGATCCATGATTTATTCGTTTAAGGTTATAAACATCATGTAGGGTTATAGTAAAGTATATTTATCCCTTGTTGACATTTTGAACCCTTATATTCACATACTTTCCATGTTTGTCAACTTTAGTCCCTCTAGAGTATACTTTCACACGTTCAAGCTTATGACACGTGTCAATACATTATAGGACGTAAATTTTCGGGGTGTTACATGAACTGAGTCAAGTCCCGTTTCCATCGGCTTTACTTGACCCGGGAAAGAAAAATTTTATTGCATCAAGAGGTCCCCAAAAAGAAGAGTTGTGGGACATGTTTAAACAAGTAAAAATTAACCTTCCACTCCTTGATGCAATAAAACAAGTACCCGCCTATGCAAAATTTTTAAAGGAATTATGTACACAAAAGAGGCAACAAAAGAAGAAAATGCCTAAGCGGGTGGACTTAACAGGGCAAGTAAGTGCAGTTTTAAATGGGGAGCTTCCTCCTAAGCTCCAAGATCCGGGCACGCCATTGATTAATATACAAGTTGGTAATTTTCAAATGGCGAAGGCGTTACTAGAACTTGGAGCCGGAGTTAGTATTTTACCGGGGGGCTTATATGACCAATATGATTTTGGTCCGTTAGCTAGGGTAGAGACAACGGTTGTTTTGGCCGATTTGTCTCATAAGCTACCTCGAGGGATGGTTCAAAATGTAATTGTTAAAATTGATGAATTTTATTACCCGGTTGACTTTCTAGTCTTGGACTACTCGTCCGCGGACCCAAAGTAACAACAAAATGTAATTTTGGGTCGGCCCTTTTTTAGCACCGCGCATGCCGTGATCGATTGTAGGTTTGGTACAGTCGATATGACTTTTGGGAATCGAAAAATGAGTTTGAATGTTTTTACTAACAATTCTAATGCTAATGGTGTTGATGAGTGTTTCATGGCAGATATAGTTGACGGATGCAACCCGCATGAGTATGAGGAGGATGGTATGGATATTTGTTTGTGTGATTTTTCTGAACAGGTACATGCTTATGCACTATGGGTTGAAGAGGAAAAACAGGATGCCATGGCCTTGAAAGAAGGTCGACCGCCATGGACTCACCAATTCGAAGGCTTGCCGGTGGAGATAAACTCGGGTACTAAACCATCATTAGAGGAACCGCCAAAGTTGGAACTTAAAGACTTGCCGAGCCACTTGAAGTATGCTTTCCTAGGGGATAATGACACTCTACCGGTCATTATTGCCTCTAATCTAAAGTTGGCGCAAGAGCAAGCATTGTTGGAAGTTTTGAAAGAAAACAAGGGAGCTATTGGATGGACGATTGCCGATCTCAAAGGAATTAGTCCATCAATCGTCATGCACAAAATTATTACCACCAAAGATGCAAAACCAACATGAGAAGCTCAAAGGCGATTGAATCCGAACCTACGGGAGGTAGTAAAGAAAGAGGTAATCAAATGGTTGGACGCGGGAATCATCTATCCGATTTCGGATAGTGCTTGGGTGAGTCCCACCCAAGTTGTGCTTAAGAAGGCCGGTATTCAAGTAGTCAAAGATGAAAATGGTGAACAAATTGCCACCCGACCGGTCACCGGGTGGCGTGTATGTATTGACTAACGAAAATTGAATGCCTTCACTTCTAAGGACCATTTCCCGTTGCCTTTTATTGACCAAATCATTGAAAAACTGTCTGGTCAAAAATATTACTGCTTTTTGGACAGGTACTCGGGTTACAATCAAATAGCAATACACCCGGATGACCAACACAAGACCACCTTCACTTGTCCATATGGTACCTTTGCCTTTCGGCGAATGCCATTTGGCTTGTGCAATGCACCGGTAACTTTCCAACGATGTATGATAAGTATCTTCTCGGACATGGTTGGAGAGTCGCTTGAAGTGTTTATGGATGACTTTTCCATTTTTGGCACTAGTTTCGAATCTTGTCTCAACGAATTACAAAAAGTTTTAAAAAGATGTGTTGAGAAAAAATTAGTGCTTAGTTGGGAGAAAAGTCATTTCATGGTGCAAGAGGGAATTGTGTTGGGTCACGTAATTTCGGAAGGGGAATGGAGGTGGATAAGGCAAAAATACGGGTAATAGCATCTTTGCCACCTCTGAAAAATGTTAAGGGTGTAAGGTCATTTTTGGGACACGCGGGGTTCTATAGACGTTTCATAAAAAGGTTTTAGTGTTATCACCAAACCTTTATGCAACTTTTTATTAAAAGATGTCCCATTTGATTTTACTAATGAGTGTGTGCAAGCTTTCACTGTTTTGAACGAACACTTGGTCAAAGCTCCTATTTTGCAACCACCGGATTGGTCAAAGCCGTTCGAGATAATGTGTGATGCAAGTGACACTACTATTGGTGCAGTTTTGGGTCAACGGGTTGATAAAAAGCCGGTGGTGATTTACTATGCAAGCAAAACTTTATCCGAAGCACAACTCAATTACACCACAACCGAAAAGGAGTTATTAGCGGTGGTGTATGCTTTGGATAAGTTTCGTGCTTATATTTGGGGGAGCAAGATGGTGGTTTATTCGGATCATAGTGCGGTCCGATATTTGATGGAGAAAAAGGATGCGAAGCCCCGCTTAATTCGGTGGGTGTTGTTATTACAAGAGTACGATTTAGAGATCCGAGACAAAAAGGGAAGTGAGAACGTAGTAGCGGATCACTTGTCTCGGATTCCGGTGGAAGGGATCGACGATGATAGTGAAATAAATGAAACGTTTCCCGACGAGCAACTCTTAGCCGTTTCCACCTTTGTTGCACCGTGGTATGCTCACTATGTCAATTACTTAGCCACGGGTGCCATCCCAAGTCATTGGACCAAGAAGCGACGACAACAATTTATGGTCCAAGTGAAGCAATACATTTGGGATGAACCGGATATTTTCAAGATTGGGCCGGATCAAGTGATTAGGAGGTGTGTGCCCGAAACGGAAGTGTTGGAAATTCTGACCCATGCCCACTCATCCGCATGTGGAGGTCATTTTAGCGGGCATAAAACGGGCTACCGGGTTCTCTCATGTGGGTTTTATTGGCCCACAATTTTCAAGGATGCATGTGAGTTCGCTAGAAACTGTGTAAACTGCCAAAAGATGGGAAGCATATCGAAGAGGGATGAGATGCCATTACAACCAATCTTGGTTGTGGAAATATTCGATGTTTGGGGTATTGATTTTATGGGTCCCTTCCCAAATTCCAACGGGTTCTTATATATTTTGGTAGCAGTTGATTACGTCTCGAAGTGGATTGAGGCTATTGCAACAAGAACAAATGACCATTCGGTTGTTTGTAAATTCGTTCAATCCAACATCTTCTCCCATTTTGGCATTCCAAGAGTTATCATAAGTGATGGTGGTTCGCACTACAAGAACTTTAATTTCGGGAAACTTTTGAAGAGGTATAGCGTGAATCACCGGATTGCCACACCTTACCATCCGCAAACGAGTGGACAAGTCGAAGTGTCCAATCATCAAATCAAAGAAATCCTCATGAAGACGGTTAGAACGGACAGGAAGGATTGGTCGAGCAAGTTGGATGATGCGTTGTGGGCATACCGAACGGCCTACAAAACTCCGATTGGCACAACACCTTACCGGATGGTGTATGGGAAGGGTTGTCATTTGCCAATGGAGTTAGCGCATCGGGCAATTAAGACGGTGAATGCGGATTACGATGAAGCGGGAGAAGATAAGGAAGTTGCAATTAAGCGAAATTGAAGAGATTAGAGATGAGGCGTATGAATGTGCATCGGCTTATAAAGACAAGCTCAAGAAAGTACACGATACGAAGTTGAGGAAGAAAACCTTTGAAGTGGGTCAAAAGGTTTGGTTGTACAATTCAAGACTCAAGATGTTCGCGGGCAAGCTTAAAAGCAAATGGTTAGGCTCGTATGTCGTTCGGAGAGTTGGGAGGGTTTGGTGATGTAGATATCCAAGACGAGCAAACACTAAAACAACAAACGGTGAACGGTCACCGGTTGAAGCCATACTTGGAAGGGAACGACATCAACAACTTGGAGCTTGATAAAGCGTGCTACATCTTACGCCCGGTCGATGAGGAACAACCATGAGAGGCCCAGGTTTGGTAGTGTAAATAGTTAGCATTTCATTTTGTTTGTTTTGTATAGCTTGCACATTTACCGTACTCGCTTGAATCTTGTGTTTGAAACAAGTGTGGGGATATTCGGGTCACGAATTGCTCTAACATTGTGTTGAGGACAACACGGGACTTTCGAGGGGGTAGGGTAATTTTTACACGTTTTTGAAAAATAAAAAAAAATAAAAAAAATTGAAAAAAACTGAAAAATATATAAAAATGACACTTAAAATTACATTTTTCAGCAAAACAGGGATGCCCAGGTGCCACCGTAATTTACGGTGGCAACGTAAGTTACGGTGGAGAGAAAAATAATTATGGCTTTACGGTGATTTGCTCCTGTTTTACGGTAGGAAAATGTTGCCAGAATCCACCGTAATTTACGGTCCACACCTTAATTTACGGTGGACCTGGCGAGTCAATGGTTCGTTCCGGTTCTTGCAGTTACATAAAAAAATAATAATAAAGCAATCAGGTCACGTGAACTCTTCCCTATCCACACAATTTTCCTTCACTTTTCTCATCCATCATTCTTATCTATCACTTTCAAGTTCCCCACAAAATCCCCAAACTCCATAACCTTCCAAGCATCATATCTCATTCAATTCTTAGCCAAATCCATTGAAATCTAGGTCTATTTTGGCTAGTTTTTCACACACTTTCTGATTTTGAGAAGAGATTTGCGAAAAAACGAAGCTTTCGGGTCCGAATTTCAAACCCTAGTTCCGAAAATTTTAGGGGTTTTTGGAGTTTTTGTTTCACAAGCATTCTAGCATCTTCAAGCAAAGGTATGGAAGTTTATTTATTATGTTTTGATGATGCATTGTGAAAAGTAAGGTTATTTGTGTTATTTGTTCATCCCCACTTGCTTGTTCTTAGATGTTGTCATAAAAATGGTTATTAGAACATTGTCATGGTTTGTAGATGTAGGATTTATGGTAAAGTAGTGAACTTTTTGGGAATCTCTACATTGTAGAGACACCATGCCCAATTTCTGAAAAAGATTTATAAAAGTTTTGGTTCACTAGCATCTACAACCATAGTAACAAGCAAGTGTGGGGATATTTTGGCGAAAAGGGGCTAATTTATTGTGTTTGGTTGTGTTATTTGCTCTAATGTGTTTAGAAAATGGTACGAACGAAAGAAAAAGCCGGAGCAAGTTCGTCTTCTTCGTCTAAAGACAAGGGTAAGCAACCGGAACAACAACCAAGAAAGAGGCAATATTTGGGGCGAGTTGATGAAAGTGAAAGTGAGGAAGAAATGGAGTTTGACCCGGCTGAAAAGCCAAGATGGGAGTCGGGTCCATTGGATGACCAACCGGAACATTGGCAACCGACACTCTTTCACGACAGTATGAATCGATTGAAAAACAGGGCTGCCGCATTTATTTGCGAGAGGGTAGTTAATGAGGTTCAATTTAGCCTGTTTGGTGTGTTTGCTAAATTCCGCGCTCTAGCATGGGAGGGGGCGCTTAATTGCTATGATAAGGATAAGAAGAATTTGTTCATGACCGAAATTCAAGAATGGATGGCAACCCTCAAGTGCAACACATACGAAAAGCCGTCACAAATGAAATTAACGGGTGTGGTGAATGGGATTCCGGTAGAGATGTCTTTTAACACATTGAAGAAATTGGGAAAAAACGACAGTCTATCGGCTAGTGATTACATGATACCTAGTCTTGATGACCTTTTGCTTAAACCAGAGAAGCATGTTCGTTGGATTGATATGTTGGCAGCGCTGTTTTTACCCGGTACATATAGTGGAATTTTGTACCGGAGGAATTTAAAGATAGAAGAAAAGTTGTTGTTAGCAATCTGCATTTTAATTTTCATTCCGCGAAGGGGGGACAAGGAGCAAGTGAGGTACCCGGAAGTACCTGTCCTCTATTCGCTACTTAATGGGTCTCCGCGTTTTCCAATCCGATACTTGATCATGAACCACCTATGGATTTGCCGAAACAAGTTGGGAAGAGATATTGTCCCATATTGCCGAATCATCACGGGATTGATGAACCAACAAAAGGCAATCACGTCTGAAGATAAGGGGGCACCAAAAAGGCATCAGCCTTTTACTTTAGACAAGTTGGGGATTGGTTGGACTTACACACAATCGGAACGGTACCATAAACTCAAGTCGGAGGGGCAGCGATGGAGAGCATTAAAAGTGGGAGCAAGGGATCTTCTACCGGGCGAAGCAGATGAGCCGGAAAGTGATGTGGAGGTTCCAAGTGGTGATGAGGATTATGCGGATGAGCCGCATGGTGGTGAGAATGTAGGCCAAGGGGGCCTAGGTAGAGGTTATGGTGGTGCCTTTTACGATTATACGGAGCATTCTTATGTGCCAAATTAGGCTTATGATGGCACAATGCAAGAGGTTATCGAAAATCAACGCCCTTCGGCACCCATTTTTGAGTCATGGTCGGGTTCAAAGTGGACGTTATTTGATCAACATACAATGATGAGTGCAAGCATAGAGCGGTCTTTGAAACAAAATCTCGATCGTCAAGAGGCGTGGAATCTCACACACGCGTATTCCCATGAAGTAGAAATGAATAATCGATACCATGATGACCAAGAAAGGAGATTGCATGCAGATTGGCACGCCGGGCGGCCGGTGGTTGTGGATCCACAACATGTGGATTATGCGTCTCTACCACCGTATGATGGTAGTGTTTCGTATCCAACCCCGCCGCTCCATCATTCACAATGGATCGATCCGCGCCAACAAGAAGGAGCTCCGCAACAAGGTGGGAGTAGTAGCGGTTCATTTGCATTTGGAGAATGGAATGCCATGATGTCTTCCATTTTTGGGCCTCCGGGGCGGTCGTGTTCCTTCCTTGTATATTTTGTGAATATTTATTTAGTTTGATATGTTTATGGTTGGGCGGTTGGGTGGTGTATGTTTGTGATGTTTTGTGTTGGGTTGGTGCGAGTTGGTGGTGTCATGTTTTAAAAAGAAGAAAAATATATAAAAATATAAAATGAAAAATCCAAAAAGAAATTTGTTGTTTGAGTGTTAAGCTTTTGGATGATGTCAAAGATGTTTAGTGACCAAAGCCTCCTAAAACCATACATTGGGCTCAATGTATCCCAAGTGTGGGGATGGGGGGAGTTTTTGAAGTTTTTGAAAATTTTTTAAATCAAGCGAAACAAACTGAGAATTTGAACACCCTAGATTAACCCCAAAATGATGCACCGGCAACCCTTAATACCCTTTTATTCTTGGTGAGAGTTGAAGCCACACATGTAAATAAATAAAACTTGTCTTTGATGAGACTGGCTACGGGTAGGGGTGCATTAGAACTTGTGCCTTGATACGGTTTGAGTCCTTAGTTGGATATGAATGCGAAGAGGATAAGGGCATTTAGGGAGCTTCGTCTTTAGTGTGTGTGAGTGTGGGATTTGGGGGGTTGGACCTCATAAGTTATATATATGAGCATGGTAGTGAGAGAGGCGGGGGTTTGGACATTTAGTTGCCCAATTTTGTGCCTAAAAGCCTATCATTTGTTACCTCTAGCTAGTTACCTAAAAATTTACCCGACTTGACCCGGTCTTATAGTGTTAGTGATTATTTAGTAGTATGAAATTTTGTTTGATGTTATGTTGAAAGTTATTATGTTTATGATTAAAAAAAAGAGAAAAAGCAATGAAAAAAAGTGATGTTTAGTTATCTTGTATATAGTAGTTAAGTTTGGTAGTTGTTTGTTTGTTTCTTTGTGTAATAAAAGACCGGGTTAAGTTTTCGCTACTTCATATATATTCCATTTCCTTCCCATACACCTAGCCACGTTATAACCTTGAAAGTCCCTTTGATTTGCATTCATGTTTGGCACTTGTTAGGAGAAGGATCGATTAAGGTACAAGCCTATAGTTGTGCAACCACCCGTTAGCCTTTGTGTGTCTAGCTCATATTGCTAGTGCTTACTTGTTACCGAGAGGAGAGACATAGCGAGGGGTGCATTATTTTGGGTGCTAAAAAGGGGTTAGTAAAAGGACTACATGTTTCTGCTTGGTTTACATTGATCACTTGTTTTGAAATTGATTTGATGAGTTGCTTGGGACAAGCAACGGTTAAGTGTGGGGATGTGATGGGTGGTCCATAGGACAACCCTTAATGATGTTAAAAGACGGATTTATCCTTCACTTAATCGCGTAATTATCTTGAATTAGATGACTACGGTTGCTCATGTTTCAGGTGCAGTTCGGGAGCTAAAAAGGGATAAAACGCAGCTTTGGACGGTTTGGAGATGAACGGGTCGTGCGTGGAATGAATGAAGAAACAAAACACACAAGTCAGGGTGCCACCGTAAATTACGGTGGCCACCGTAATTTACGGTGGCCCTGAAACTTGCCTGAATCCCACCTTAACTCAGGAGACACTCACCGTAACAATTCTTGGTTCACCGTAATTTACGGTGGTACCGTAAATTACGGTGGAGGCTGCGCAGAATTCCGTAACTGCCTCATTTATTCAGTTTTTGGGGTGTCTTTTCACATATCTCATCATTGGACAGTTTCTCTGCACTTTGGGGGCGATTTTGGCTAGTTCTTGTTGGTTGGAAACAATTCTAAACATTTGGTGCTTGTTTTTTATTCTTATGAACTTGACTTTTAATGTTATGATGATCAACCGAACAATGTCTGGCTAAACTTGTGGTGATCATATTAGGTGAAGGTTTCTCTAAACTTTTGTGTGTTTATTCCGTTATTTCTAGATTGCTTGATTATCATGGTGTATGCATAATTGTTTGTAGCTTGTTAATTGA